>LR737380.1:38264169-38295921 GCA_902655005.2 Marronus borbonicus | reverse complement strand
CATGATCTGAGAAAGGAACCAAAAGTGAAAATGACCAGACAATTAGGCGGTGGATCTGTGATGATATGGGCAGCGATTGGATTCCGCGATAAAAGTGAGATAGTGTTTTGCACGAACAAAGTGACATCTGTGACGTATAAAGACTTATTGCGTGACAATCTTCTACGTTTTGGAAACCAATGGGCCGGGCGCAATTTTGTTTTTCGGCAAGATAACGCACCAATTCATAAAGCAAAAACCATTACTGAATGGTTTAAAGAGAAAAAGATCAAAATTTTACAGTATACACAGTACAATAGTGACTGAATGGCAGAATATCCCTCAAAATTATGTGTTAAATTTATATAAATCTATTAATAACAGACTATTGGAAGTGATTAAGAACAATGGAGGATCTACGCATTACTGATCGCCCATTTGTTGATTTTTGTTTTACATTTGCAACAGAGCGTCTAAATTTTTGTCGCAGAAATTGTTTAAACATTGGAGTAATAATTTATTATTTAGTTCATATATTACTGGAGGAGATATTTTTAAGTTTATTTTACTTTTATGCATAAAAACTTAATTAGATATCTTGCTAGTTTCGCAAAGAAATGTTGTAACCCTTAAAAAATCTTACCGCGTCTAAATTTTTGTCGGGGAGTGTAAATATAAGATTTCATCATCAACAATCAATATTTACAATTAATTTTCTAGTTAAATCTGTTAAAGTCATGTGCTTAGTTCATATTTAACAAACTCAAAACAATTTTGATCGCTGTGTTTTGTTCGAATAAGGTTGCGAAAAATTTGAATCCGATACAATTGGATGGATCTGCTCTATCTATGAAAACAACGTGTCTACTACAACTACAGAAAAAGTTCAATCATCGGCCACCGGTATGTTTACAAGTCGTAATCAGATATCCTTTTTAGTGTTTATTTTTGTTCCTTCGCGGTTAAAGAACATGCTGAAAAACCACGTGCGTTCTAGCCTAGGTCGACTATGTTTACATTTCTTCCAACGTCTCACTCGCGCGACATTTCCCACTCCCCTTTCCCGTTCGGGCATATCGCCATTTTCGCTATAATGAACGGGAACGTAGTCCGAGCCAATGACAAACAATTGCGAAATCGAAAGTAAACAAGTGATACAGTCGATGACGTAAACATGGCGTGCCACACCTCCAGAGGGTCTCGAGCCGAGGACTACGTCGTTCGCGATATAAATTGTTCTCTTTCGCGGTAACTGATGGTATCCGGTTAATATCGTAATTGGAAATATGATTTTCGGCCGGAATGTATAAACACGCTTTCCAATGATCTATTAAATTAATACGGCCGGTTTTTTGTATATAATAAAAATCGGTTATTGCAGGTACGTACACGCGTCGTAAAGAAAATATATCGTGGTGCTAAAATAACACGCTATACTTTATTATGAATTAGGGAAACGGCAAAAATCTACGTGTACAGATATAAAACATGGGAGTAAGTTAATACACCTATTCAATTGGAATTCATATTAAAAAAAAAAATTAAAAATACAAATATGTATTGTACGATAAGCATATTGCGGTGCATGCTGTATAGGATAATAAAACTTTATGCTAGACGTTGTTTCCAAGCTGAATTCTCATATAGAATTAAAAAATTTGTGTTAGTTAAATTAATTAATGTAATCACTTTTACCAGCGTTAATATAATAATTAATTAATCATGGTCAAAAAGGTGTACAATGTACACTTTCACTGTCCATATTTCTAACAATACACCTAATTTAATTGGCAAAATAACATCGAACAAATTGCGACAAACATTAAAACTTTAACATGATTGTGCCCACAGCCAAACAAAATACGAACATTACGAGCGTAGAGAGTGACAGACGGTTATTATTATTTATTGCCAAATAACACACAATAATTAAAGATGTTTAAATTTTCAAACTAAAATGCACTCGACTTCAAACAACACCGCATAAAGCTATGGAAGCATCGTATAGTGCTAATTCAGTATTTTTTCTTCGATATGTTTCTATACTGCTCGACTTCCAACAACATAATTAGAAGTCGAAAAAGATCCACTTGCGCAAGGTGTCGATGATGTAAAAGTTAATTCCCACGAATTTATTTTTCACGCCCGGACAAATACATTTCCTTTATTTATTGAATATTAGTAATTATTTAAACGTTCATCGTTCTTTTCGTGTTACGTAAGATATACATAAATAACAACCAACTTAACATTGCATATGGCACGAAAATTTAAATTTTCAAATATACATAGTGTACCTCGATTGTTAGGAACATAACTAAAAATAGACTACTGTTGTTAAGAAGCTCCCCATTATTATCGTCAAATTTATAAACTATTAGTTCCAAGAAAAAAGGATAACTTATACAAAGAAAGCGTATTTCGGAGATATGTTCACCTGCTGACGTTACCACAGTTCGGAATGACGTCATTTGAGTATCTTTTCTGTATTATATTTGACTTGTTTATTTACAATATACAGCAACAAACAACCTTTAACTGTACGTTTACGAGATTTCAAAGAATTACACTGGAAAGTTAGAAAAGTAAGTGTATAAAAAAAACGTAAGTTAAGTTGAAAAAAGTTGTAGCAATTCTATGAAAAAAACATCTGTAGAAAATAATAACAATATAATTGAGGACCTTGCTGTAAGAACGACGCAGCTCCATTTTTGTTGAAAAGGTACAACTCCAATTGAAATCAACTTCCTGTTATTTTTTCTCTCTTATTACCTGGAAACGTAAAATTAACATCTATATACATTATTTTGTTATGGGGCTAAGTCGTTCTTGCAACTGAGTCCTTAATTAATTTGAATGCCTAAAAACAAGCAATAATTAAAAATAAGCGCGTACCTTAATACCCTCATGGAAAAAACAATCCATTACTCGGACAAGGTGACTAAAGGGAAGATCCTGAAGAACCCACCAAATCCAATCCATATACATTTTCTCTATTCTCGTCGAAGTGCAGTGCCTCTGAATATGAACTGCGGCAGCTTTCTGAAATCAAAGTCCAATCATTATGATCACAATGATAGATTTAACAAAACACGCAAAAAAGTAAAAGCAATTACTCTGTTTCTATTTTACTATCAATTCGATCTCAGAAGTAAAATATTAATTCCACTATTTTATACATAAATCAGTAATAACCATCGATTTTAGTATTATTAATCGAAGCAATGTAAGAAACTATACGCCCGCCTCAAGATTCTAAACTAAACATTAATCAAGACGCAAATTGACAACATAATTGAAAGCACCAACGTTGAATTATTGTGTTTTCTGTTCTTTTTCAAGTGAATTTATATTACCGTGATTTATTGTTACCAACTATACCCTCCCAAAATCCACTTTGCTCAGAGAAACATTTATCGTTACTACATTTCTTTAATGTTCCCGTGTGCCTTTAATTTATCACGTCCAAATCATTTCATTTACTACCAACGGTTCCAGACGGTAGTTGCGGAATTAACTCGTCATTAATTGGCACAAATGTTTTAACGCTATTCTAAATTACACAGAATGTACAGCGCGGCATACGCCAGAACCCAAAGATATATCAATGTGTATATGTTAATGGCACTGTTATAAACATTGGTGATATACACACAAATATGTATTTAACGTCTCTCGCTCGGACATTCGCAGTGTGCAATTCGGTGCGAATCAGCATCAAGGTCAAACCAGTGATACACAAACACAGATCCATACATATACGGTACGTGCTTACGTATTCGGCTGTATATATGTGTGTCTTCGTGCTTAGCGAACGTTTTACATCCTCCGTAAATTAAATTTAAAACATGTTATTACCATTAGGGACTTATTTTAGGCATACTCGCGAACTCGCGACGAGACCGTAAACTAATACAAAAATATATTGTATTCGTATTGACTGCTTTTGTTACGTTTATTTTAAAAAGGAAAGACAAACTAGTTACTTTTTTTTTAGATTTATACATCTTCGTGAGTCCTTCCGAGCTTGACTGTATGTTGAAGTATGTACACTACCGTCCATATTAGTTCGGACACACCAATAAATGTTAAAAAAACGAGAAAATATTCAAACTCATTTTTCCAAAACTTAACATTTTTATTGCATTTTATTAATAGCGATTAAAATTAAAGTATAACAGTAAAAAAAAGTAATTCTAACGAAAAATAAACAAAAAATTCTTAAACATTCCGTTTATCAAAGAAACTCCCTTTTGCGCGAAGAACAGCTTTCACAATCCGAGGCATCCGCTCCACTAGTTTTTCAAGGACTCTATTTGGCATATTACACCATTCCTCTTGTAAAATGTTCCACAGCTGGCCTACGGAGGTAGAGCATACTTTTCGGATCCTCCTGTCCAATTCATCCCATAACAGCTCGATGGGGTTTAGATCGGGGCTTTGCGGCGGCCATGTCATTATTTGTAAAGTGCCATTATCTTCTTCTTTATTTAAGAAATTTTTACATGTCACTGCTGAGTGTTTGGGGTCGTTGTCCTGCATGAATACACGCCGATTAGACGTTGCCCCGATGGTATTGCATTTTCTTACAGTATTCAAGTCTCCTGTACCGGCGTAGGAAAAACAACCCCAAACAAGCACAGAATTTCTTCCTTGCTTGACAGTTGGCACTACACAATCCTGCAACATTCTTTCGCCTTTCGCTCTTCTTACAAAAACGCGCCTTGATTGTCCGAACACCTCAAACTTCGACTCATCAGTCCATAGCACCCTTTTCCAATCATCCACTGTCTAATTCCTATGTGTTTCTGCCCACTTAGCCGTTTTTCCCTGTTTCCCCCTCGAAGTAGGGTTTTTTTTTGTTGCAATGCGGCCGTGAAGATTTGCAGCCTTTAATCTTCTTTTCACTGTAGTAACAGAAATTTTTCTTGCACGGTCGCGATTCATTTCGGCGGCGATTTCTGGTGCTGTCAGTCTCCTATTTCGCTTGCTCAGCAATTTTATCGCTCATCGTCGGGGTGAGTTGTTATTCTCTTGCGTCCGATCTCTTAAACTGCCCGTGCGTTGATGTCTCCGAATGATATCACTAACAGTCGATTTATTAACATGTATTTTTTCGGAAATTTGACGCACTGAATAACCTTCTTGATGAAAAGCAACAATTACAGAGCGCTTTTCTAAACTTGTCGGTTTCCCTCTCGGCATTTTAATAACTTTAATGCGCTATTAACACTAACGCACGCACAAGCAGGTTTATTTAGAAACTAAAGCATTTATCAAGACATAATAAACTTTCGGGTGGCCTGCTCCCACCCCAAAGAGTATTGTAAATTTATTACCTGCAGTATTGACCCAAAAATAATCCTATTTGTGCGTATGAGGATTATTCTGAAAATTGCTATATTGGGTCATAAAATATAATAGGTTTTTAATCATTCTCTAATCGATATTCTTGGAAGTTTTCCTGTACAATTGGTTATAAACTTCATAAAGGACCTAATATAAATATGTTATTTATATAGAAACGCAATTATATTGTCTTTTAGTAGAGTTTACAAAATTTTACTAGGTGTCCGAACTAATATGGACGGTAGTGTACATATTACGTGGACATACACATTTACAATTTAACCGATAAACTCATCCAACATCTACGCATCTTAAAAAGTATCTTAACGCCTCCGTAAATAACCCAACGGAATCAATCCTCGCATATTTCTCGCGTCATTACTTGATACTACAGGTACACATTTCAAATATTTATAATCACCGCGTATTAAACATAAGTAGAGATGGTTACCAGACTTGCAAGTAGTACTCTACGAGCATGGTCTAAATGTGATCAAACTTCGCATTTACACGTTGGACTCCCAATTTCTCGAACGACAGGGGACACGCGTGGTACATATTATAGAAATTCCAACTAGGGTCGTGAAACACTCGATGTTTATCGTGACTCGCACATTCTGGGGTGAACTTCAATTAGCTCTCATATTAAAGGCATTTTAAGGAATGGAAAAACATAAACGGGACAGGCGTTCGAAATGTATGAAAAAGCAATAATCTTAAGCGCCGAAAATTTATTATAAGACAATGTCGTACGTACCACATGTTTTTTGCAGATTTGCATCACAGTCTTCCACGTTACTTCGTATAATAATTTTGTTTGTGTTATGAACATTTTTTCTTTTGAGGATACTAAGCTCGTCATACAATGGTAGCATTCCTCTTCTGAAACAAAAGAAGGTAAAATGTTAATAAAATTAGAGTAGCAAAATAAATCTTAAAAAGACCCAACATTTTATTACTCATCCCACAATTGAGGCCATTTCGTTGAAACACTAAGAATTAATAGTATTAACCCAGTTAATTTCAAAGACAACCAAGGCATACACACTTAACATAACATTCTTTGTTCACAAATATAAATAAGTCTCCCTCATCAGTTTTTTATCATTTTCGTTTTGGTTTTCAATTAAAACTTCAAACTTCAACTCAGAAAAATTTTGTCGATGCTCGCCTCGTAAACAAATACATTTCTTGCGCTTCGTTATATATATAGGCCGGAGTATTGACCTCCCAGCACGAAACAGCTATAAAACATGTCCGAAACTGTGGTGCCTTATATCGATCCTCCATATTATGTAAAAAACGACAAGGGCTATAAAAGGAGGAAAAATCCCGATTTATTAATTTGAGAGTGAAAATACCAGTGCAAAAGTTTTTATGTGGATATCAAGAGATGCTCTTTGGAATCTCTTAGTTACCGATATATATTTTAGAAATTCTGATGATATTTTGTATTAAACAGTCTACAAATAAGAACTTTTAAATATAGGCGACATAATAACTGGAGACCTTCAAATATAATAAAAACAAGCAATAAAATCCTTTTCCCAACGCTTAACAAAAGTATTATTGCTCTTCCGAAATTGTTTCATTCTCACTGTTGCTAAATAAGTCGTAAAGTTTTACGATCACTTATAAAGAGAAATAATGCGTTACGTCACAGTAAATATGACATAAAATTTGTATGTTGGTCCGCACAAGCCGTTTCCCAAAAGTTTCACTTCAAAGCTAAACATCGGGATCATCAAAAATATGTAATGAACAGCGGTCGTAAGGAAGAGTGACGCAAACCCATATTTGCGAAATTACATTTTAGTTGTAGTATTTGGAAATAATTTAAACGTCACAGTTCTCGTATGTTTCACTTCGACTGATTTTAACTATTTATTAAAAATCCTTCTTAATTTTGCTCGATAAATATAATGTAATGTTTAACATTACAAAAGTAAGAAGAAATTTCCACACGTATCCCCATACATGACACCGCTTTGCTGCTGCACGAGCAAAAATATATTGTTACAGCTATGATGTAATACAACATCCCGCACCATAACGCTTGTAATAAACACGTTCTTTTACTATCGAGAAGAAAACAGCGTTTAACGCAAAGAATTAAACATAAAAAGCATTTTATATCATTCACCGGTATTTGCTTATATTAAGTGGTGCTTTACAATACAAGCAGACGTAAATTTTATTCCTGGTGTTAATTTGTAAATAATACGCCCATGCTGCGGACTACATTTTTTCGCACGATACGCGCATTTTTTCCGTTTCAATTAGCCCGTTCCCAGACATTACACTTGAACTCGTGATCCGGGAGATCTTTGTTTATTATCAAAGGTTTTTTTTTTTGCGAAGATCGTCAAAGACGAATAGTTTATTTGTACTACATCAAAGATAGATGGCTCTGCTTCGAAAATGTATATGCTCAAGTAAAGACCGCAATGGAAATTTGTTTAGATTGGGCAAACTAGATTGTAAATTCTGAAAATCAGCATTTTCAAGGTTGATTTTATGTTCATTATCTTTTAAATACGATTAACAACAGTTACATATTAAAAAAAACAACAACTATTAAACCGCCGGCATGATTTATTCAATTCAGTTTACTTGCTAGAGCGCAGCGTATTTAATAAGCTTTGTTGAAGGAAATGAAGCATGATTGAATTGCACTGAGTGAGTAATGCGTACCTCAGAGGTTAATTGAATTTATACAATTTGATTAGCTCTCTAGTTTTTTGCATTGCGTATAGCACGCACATGTTAATCTCGTCAAAGTGACTTGATGCAATTCGTACAATTACAATAATAAATATGACGACGGTTCGTTGACATATTGAAAGACTATTAATAGGGAATGAGGCGTTTGGCTCATAATCTTCAAGAAATACCAATTTCTCGTAATTGCTTTGGCATTTTATTGTTCACGATAAACACTTTGTTTTCAAGAATGCGACGTATATAGTGCTGTATATATTGAATGACGTGTATATTGTAGAAATGTCTTTCGGGTGATGTCGTGTAGTTGGTGTTCTTCATTATTTCCACCATTAACACCAACAACTTCAATTGCGGAGACGGATACAAGATCAGCAACACGTGGAGGTTAGCAGTACGGAGTCGTCATACAACGAACGACGCGATTCAGCGGAACGGAACGGTTATGGATCGGCAAAGCGGAACGGTTATGGATTAGCAAAGCGGAACAGAAATGGGATATATAACGAGGAGCAAGAGACAACAACACCAGTCTCTAGAAATCTCCTGAAGAAGCTGACAGCATGGTCAGCGAAACGTCAAGTAAAATATTAACTACACGCATTACCCGAAACACATTTCTACAATGGATTACGGTCGTGAAAGCCTACACTCAACTATTGGACGTGTATATTGTAATCGCTATACATTAATAAAACTTTCGCTTGGATCCTTCATTACAATTGCACATATTTGAGCATGTATGTATTCTTTTTATTCAAAATGGACCACCATATAATAGAATTTACGTCTAAATATGTTTGCCTTTACAATATCTTATTGATTGGTTTTAATTTGGAAAACGGTAAGTAGCCGCATTAACTATTTCGGCGATTCTAGTAACACGGTAGTTACTAGAATCGCCGAAAGACGATTTACAGAGGTGGGGTCTTGAAGAAACATCTTCAGTCGAGATAATTAAAATGCTCTCGTGATTCAAAGATTAATTAAAATAATGCGAGTGTGAAGGTAACCTGGATAGAGAAAAATAAGTTGCGGACAACGACAAAATTTGAAATTGCAATTCATCATTTTAGATTTTAGAGGTGCATATTAAAGGATTTAAAGATATTTTTTGTACCGGTTGAAGTATAGTATAAAATATTGTACTACGTTAAAATACGTCGTTAAGTACATGGCATAAAAGGTTTGCGTATCAAATTCATAGTCGTAGAGAGATTTTAGGAGCTACGACTATGCCACCACATTTGGAGCAAAAAACATAATTGAATTTTTGAAAGAGAAAGTTTTGAAGAACACTGAATCCGATATCACATTAACATTAAGGTAAAGAATAATATTTAAATTTTTGTACAAAATTTCTTTAATCACATTTTGTATTTCCGGATATATATATTTTTAATAAATTCTATTTGCACATTTTAATATCTCAATTTATTACGATCCTGTACGTTTTAATACCGCTGTATGTGCTCTTATTAGTATTATTCTTCCTTAAAAAAGAAAATAATCATTAACCACAATTACATATTAAACACTTGAGGATCTTTTCGATTGTTCGAATCAATAAGTTATTCACGAATTAATACATTAAAATGTAAATTCGTGAACAGACAATGAAAAATCAATAAACGAGCGAGCGCGACAGGTGTAACAGAAAACATGTAACGAACTGCTTCCGGCTCCTCCACCATTTTAGCTGTGCCCGCCCAATTCGATAAAGCTGTTGCCGTCGCCCGTACGCCATTCGCGGCCAAATTGTGCGTACAGCGTTACCATCAAAGACTGTGATGTTTTCACAGAAGCGACGGGCAACGAGCGTAACATTTCTAAAAGGGAAATGGAAAAAAATCGGTTAATTGCTTCGGGTTTATGTTGAAATGAAAACCAGAGACAGAATGCTAAAAGGCTAACATGTACCTACCAGTGCTAAGCATATAGAGTAAACTTAGCGTATGATCAGCTTGGTAGGTGTATGGATTAAAAATTTAGTAACGTAGATTATAAAGGATCCAATTTAATTTGCTCCAAAGCAAATGCATGTTTTAGTTGGATAAACGGTACATTTGAGATGTTCTAAGTGTTCTTGCAATTAAATACTAACTCTTACGGTCTTGATAAATTTACTGCTCATTATTGCTGTATATAATGTTGTATCTGGATTTGTTTATAAGTATAAGTATTTTTTTATTCTTAGTATGTGCGATTCTTATACTAAAAAGATATTTTGATGAAGGAAAAGGCCGGAAACATGGTGCAACTTCAATATTTTATTATAAAAATACTTTTGACCGCAAAAACGTGTATAAGTGCTTCTGTCGCTCTAGAACTCCAGACAATGTGAACATACAATTAAGTATATAAAAAAATTGCGGCTTCCATGTAAAACTCCGCACTTAACGGATTAATGTAACATACGTTTTCTATAAGGCGATTAGCACAATAAACATTTACAGTATCCACATACTCAGTTATCTACACCTACGCAAATGCATGTGTTCGTGGTTGTTTGGTTTAACTAAATACGAAAGTAGAATCTGAAGACAAATATAATTAAACGTGAGTTTATATAAACGGACTCTATTCTAGAAGGTATAGATATAGAAATTAAGAACTAATTACGTTTTAACGATTTTGTTAACGAAGTTTGTTTCTTCGTAGCTGTTTAAATTTGCACGATTTAATTTTTATGCTTTTATACGCCACGGCTTAAAAGAATCGTTAATACTGTTTGGTAACGTTGCAGATACGTTTTAAAAGAGGCGTAAGGCTTTCTTTCAAATTTAAGGTCTATGTTGAACAACACTTGAAATACTATTCATTGTTGGTCACTTGTATCAGATCCTGCGGGCCAGCGTAAAGTTTACTCAAGACAGGTTCAACTGTAAAAAAAATAACTGCAGAAAAAAACGTTTTAAACTCATTCACTATTTTACCGGTTGATAAAAATTCTTTAATGGCAATTCATTGGAGTATAATGAGGATTTACTTCCTGAACGCTAAACCTTTGGCAACTGTAATAAGTTACAAAGTTATTTGAATTTCTTCAGACCAATTTAGAACATTTTTAGTGCATGTAAAATAAAAATTAGATAGGAAAACTAACAAATGATGCCCTTGGCTCTTTAATCTAAAAGTAGTGCTTCACCCTTGAAGATTGGTATCACTGCTAGTAAAGGCGTGAATATGCTTACTTGTAAGGATTGTAGTTGAAATTATGTGGGCGGAACGTTTCGAGATTTTAAAAAGAACATCTATAATGCATCTAACCAGACTGCTCTGGTTTTTCACATTTTACACATTTCGTATTGGTCATAACTACGGATTTCAGAATACTATACGCAGATAACAAAGAATTAGTTGAGTGTAGGCTTTCACGACCCTAATCCATAGTAGAAATGTCTTTCGGGTGATGTCGTGTAGTTAATATTTTATTTTACTTGACGTTTCGCTAACCATGCGGTCAGCTTCTTCAGTAGATTTCTTTTTTTTTCTTTTTTCTCAGCAGTTTTTAGAAATCGCATGGTCAGCGAAACGTCAAGTAAAATAAAATATTAACTACACGACATCACCCGAAAGACATTTCTACTAACAAAGAATTATCCCAAGTTCCTCTCTGAATGTTCAATTAACATTTGAATGAACACCATTGTTCCTTATTTTGATTGAAGGATGACTCATTAATTTTACAGAAATGTTTGAAACATAGTAAAAAAACAAGTGTAAAATTACTACAAGTTCTGTTATGACCTTACATACATTTGAGTGTGCACAGTTGTAATTACATTTTTGACTTAATCTAGTTATTTATTAAATAATTATAAGTATAAAAAATAATTTTCTGTCTTTCCAGAATTTTTTTTAATCACGTGCTTAATATCTACTTTGCTATCATATAAGTTAGTAAGGAGTGGAGGATACTTTAGCACCGCACTGTATATTAAATAATATAACGCAATATCAATTACATCCCCAGACAATGTAAAAATAAAAAGTCGTAAGAAATCATAACAATTAAATTAATAAAAGCATAAGTTACAATTAAGGTTTTCTTTCTTTCACTTAGTACATTTTGAAAACTCCGTGTCCTAATGTCAATAAGTTGGGCCTTAGTATATGAAGTTTGTCAGATGAGTGTACCCAACAAATTCTAGGAAAATATCCGTAACGATTTTCGTTACTTCTCAACACCTACGAAAGTATACATATCTAAATTTAAATTTCCTATAAAATATAAACCTGGTTGACATAGCAGCGCAGCAACAGCACTAAATAATATTGCTTCAGGCCGTACATCTCATTTGAAATAGATTAACGGTAACGAGAAAGGTACCGATTTAATATTTAGGTGTGTAGCTGCAAGTGCATCGAACAAAATAAGCCAAAGATTTATCTCGCGTAAATATGAACCGTTCCCTGCCAAAATTCCTCTCGGATCATTTGTTTTTTGCCTAACAAAATATGATGCGCTCCAAGTGCATCACCTTCCTCCTACGTTGATCGCTGGCTTACCCTGACATCCGCCCGTCACGAAATGGTATTTTGAATATGCGCCTATCCGTAGGTTGTACAAGATAAGGCGTCGATTTAATATTTAAAAAAGTAATTAGGGTAGCGAAATGAAAATTGATATGTACAGCAGAATCTATATAAGTCCTATGTGGCAATAAATTTCAATTGCTCATCTGGTCCACTTGATCTTTTTTAAAGATAAAACCTTATTTTTTTGTTTATACAGTAGTTCGTTCGATCCTCCAAATGCCCATATCACGTATCAATTCATGACGTAATTATTACAGTTAAAATTATAATGGATAGTCAACAAACACATTACAATTCGGTGTTAATAGTTACATTAAGACATTTTAGTGTAATTTAGCACCTGTAGAGTAAATTCGAGGTTTGCGCCGGGGGCAAATCGAAGGCGTACGTATTTTACACATGTAGGATGACTGTCTGCGACTACGCATGTACTCAAACTAGTTGTGTTGTGTCATGCAGAATTTATGGTATTAAAAACACATACGACGATAGAACACATCAGCATTTTTTTGGTTACGTACGAAGATAGTGTGATAAATACTGATGTTAAGAAAGAAAACGCAATTTTTGAAACTTGAATAAGAGGGCTTGTCGAACTCGGCAAAATAGTATACTAATAGCCTTAAAAGATTTACACTGTTTAGACGGACTTCCACAAACCCGCCACGTTTTTATTGTGTATACACTGCCGTTCAGTGAAGTTCGGTCATACAATAAAAATCTATTATATCACACTGTATACAATTATTAATACATAAAATTAGAAAAATATTAAGCATACACTCCTTTCTAAGCGATTAAAGCAATAAATTATTATGTAAAGTAGAAATATTGCGACAACCACAATAAAGTCCTTTTTATTATCATTCCAAGAATTTCTCAGAAGTGCGGATCTTTTGAAACGGGTCGTTTGGGGATTATTAACGAACAATACATTTAGGAAATATACCGCAGCATCACTCTTGTTTATTTATCACAGGCGCAAAGATATAAATTTGCTTCATTTTACTGTTAAACGTGTGTTGGTGTGCATCTGTCGTTTTTGCGCGAAAGTTTTAAGAAAATTTACTTCAAAATGGCACGTGGCAAGCCTACCAGTGTAGAAAAACGTTCGCGCATTATTACGCTGTTTGAAGAAGGATATTCGGGGCGACAAATTGCTGAAAAAATAAATATGAGAAGTTCAACAGTAAATGACATCATAAAGCGATATCGGACAACTGCAACTATAGAAAATCGTGTTCGTCCTGGAGCATCTACGAAAACAACAAAAGCTGAAGATTTGAGAATTGTATTATTAAGCAAACGCAATACAAAATTAACAGCGCCACAAATAGCAGCCGAAGTCAATCGCGGCCGTGAAGAACAAGTTTCGGCGAGTACGGTAAAACGTCGACTTCAACAAGCGGACCTCCATGGACGCATTGCCATTCGAAAACCCTTATTACGTCGGGGCAACAGAGCAAAACGGCTACAGTGTCGTTCTCATCTAGATTGGTCGTTAGATTGGAAACACGTACTTTGGAGTGACGAGTCAAAGTTTGAGGTTTTTGGGCAAAATCGACGAGTTTATGTCCGAAGATCTAAAACCGAAAAGTGATCCCGAACTGCATTGTGCCTACAGTGAAGCAAGGGCGTAGTTCTGTGTTAGTGTGGGGATGTTTCTCCTTTGCTGGGACGGGCGATTTATGCAGAGTGCAGAGTGTAATGAGGAAGGACAATTATTTTGCAATACTCCAGAATCATGCAGTGCCATCAGGATTGCGTATAACAGGCCGTGTAAGAACTATCTAAAGGAGCAAGAAGAACAGCACACCCTGAAAGTAATGACATGGCCCCCACAAAGCGCAGATTTGAACCGTATACAGTTGTTGTGGGATGAACTGGACAGGAGGATCCGAAAAATATGCCCAACTTCACAAGAACATTTACGGAATATTCTGCAACATGAAGGGATTAATATTCCACAATCCGTTTTAACAAAACTTATCGAAAGAATGCCTAGAATAGTTCGAGCGGTGATTAACAGCAAAGGAGGTTTTTTCGATGAAAAAAAAAATATAATGTTCAGTATGTTATATTAGGCCAGAATAACTTTTTATTTATTTATTTTTGTCTTTTTTACCTGTACATACAATAAAATTGCATTTTGTTTTCAGTTTCGTTTGTTTCTGTAACCTTTTCATGTTTTTTAATAACCGACCGAACTTCTCTGAACGGCAGTGTACGTCTCCGTTAAGTTATGCAAATCTGAATCGCTGTGCAAAGAAAAAATAAGTAATATTGTATCATACGTATGTATAAAAAATAACAATTGCTCCTTAAACATTTTTTCAATGAAAACAAAAATAAAAATAAACACTTCTTCACAGTAGTAAATCTAAAGTAAGTCATCCCAAAAACCAGGAAAAGAAAAACCAGAAATTTCTCGTTAGCGTATAACCTATCGACATACCAAACTTCACAGAAAGTTCGGAAACAGGTCGCATAGTTTTGCCTAAACATGTATAACCAGGAATGCTAGCAACGAAACGAACGGCACTGCTTCGAAATCGACAGAAATAAACACTCCCACTCAACTACCAAATCGTCGACTTTTATTATTATTATAGATTCCATAGGTTCGCGCTTTCGTACCTTAGAATTAGATAGGCGGGATACCGTCAGTTTGTTGGCAATATGCTGGAGAGCATTTAGTCCATTTGAAGTGATCTATCCCGCGTAGGTATTTACTAGTACGATTGCATCTCGCCCGTATGATGTCTTCGTAATAACGAAGAGTCTGGAATATTTAATGTAAAGCGCGCTTTGATGGAACGTGTTTACTAACTCCCCTCTGAAGTCTGTTTGGTTACGTTGAAGTTGAGGTTGAAATTACTATTTGTATTGTGAAACATTTTATTGTTTTATGCGCTAATAATCTCGCTCCGATAATAAACTTCATCTTAAACTTAATATATCGCATGAATTATAATTTAATCTTTCGAGTGACGAAATACTACTTGAATTATTTCGTGAAAAATCATTATAAAACGTGTAATAAAAAACCAATTTGTATGCTTGCATTTTATTACCACCTAAAACACCGAGCTATTCGATAGGTTTAGTGTTAGTTCGTGGAAACGAAATTCTGAACAACTTACAAGAGAAAATTGATTTAAAAACTAAATTAATTAATGTTGTCTAGAGGCTATACCAAGGTACATAAAAATCGGATTTATAAAACTATCATCACTACAGCAGACGTACAGGTATTGCAATGTCCATCTCAGATATTAAGACTCTCGCAGCTCCACACGGCTACGTTTGGCGAGAGTGCGAGTTCTGACACCAGTGTTGCACGCGGAGATATACACTCTTGAATTAAATAAATCTGTTTTGGGTGCAGAAAATATTTAACTTCAGCAAAACATTATCTTGAGGAAACAAGAGTATACGTGTCATAATTTTAGAATGCCATATTTTCAAGTGTAAGCTTTCACGACCGTTGTCGTAATAATCTTCCGGGTCTTTAAATTTAGTCCCGATGTTTCGTCTATACTATCAGCTTTTTCAGAAAGTTTCTAAAGACAGCCTCCAAAAACGTCAAGAGCAATGCTCAATCACACAACAACACCTGAAAGATTTAAAATCTAAATTGTCCACTTGAAATAAAATGTTCATGCTGACAACTGGTCAGCTTCAACAGACGAGCAATGAAACAATACGTACGACAATTTGAGAATTCAGTGGCAATTATATACAAAAATTTCCGGAATAAAATAAACAGAAATGCTGAAGAGCGTCCATTAAGCACTAGTATGTAAATTTACATTTTGCAATATTTTTTCCAAAAAGTTGCCATTCGCAGGAAACAAATTCATAGGGGACAATGTGCGAACCTCAAGTAGTCTAATTGATTTTAATTTAGCAGTGTTATTCCACACATAATGTTATCGCCTCTTGGATGTAAAATGTTTAACCCGGAAAATAAATATTTTTCGGGTTTCCTACCTTATCTTTATTATGTTTGCTTAAACGCCTAGTACGTAGCTATAACGGTATATGACGTAATCATTTTAGTTCTGCTACAACCATTATTGTATCAATAAATTCAATTTATTTTACATACTTTTCCAGACAGATATTCCCAATTTAAACTAAAAAAAAAAAAGTTGAATAATGTTTGGCAATAAGATTTTACTACACTCTACGGTGAAACGTAGATGGAATGTCATTTTTATCTGGCGGATGCGGAAACGTCACGCGATGATAATATAAATATATGTCCAACGTGCGTATAAATAGATTCGCATTTTATTTGCCAATATATACAGCCGTACATAATTTATAAAACGGAGTAATGATGCTGCTTCGCCCTTTCTCAAATGCGTTCGGAACAAAGTTTTTGGAGAACATTCTTCTATCGGGTGGGTATTTGAGAAATACCTTTCAAAGGTTTATTGACGTCACGTGTCTTTCTGTCTTTAAGTTGTTGCAAAACGTCCTACAAATTATAATCACCGAAGAATATAATTTAGTTGGCAAAATGCCGCTTGTTTGCGGACGAAAACATTTTCCCAATTAGCGTATATCCAACAATTCGAAAATGTACGTCACTTCAGAGAATTCGCCGATATTGGCGATTTTTGAAAGATATTTAATTTGCTGTTAACTAAGTCATCATTATTGATGACTCCATATAAACCACATAAACCAACTTTCCAGAAAAAGTATTAATCTGGTGCGCTATTTCGGAGTCTAGATCCTGCCTACGGCATGCGAATGAAGAAGTACTAAGCCGCTAACCTTTACTGTGTATGTTTCTTACCCAAATTGGTTAACTTTATCAATCTGCATGACCTAAACGACGAAATTATATTTTAACCAGACTTCAGGTCGTTACGCCCGAGAAATAACACAATGTTTGGAAGCGTACAATATACCTTTTGTACCTCGCGCGCATAATCCGTAAAAGTGACTCATGCTAGGCACACTGTTTTCTCGCTAAAATTTACAAGAAAATTTGCTGGATTTTTGTAAATTTTTACAAATTGGTTTCGAAAAGAAAATAACATAAAATACCTCAGAACTTGCGAAAATAATTCAAAAGTAATTTAATAAATTTGCGCAATCGATAGTATTTTACATTGTTCGAATATGACGCCAAAAAATACTAGAAAATTGAGATATGTGACAATTATGAATGTGCTTAGAGAAAAAAAAAAAAATAACTTCACATTTTCAGTATTACTCGACAAGCAATTGTAAATAGACACGTTCTCAAGAAATTGCAGTGATTTGACCTAATTTCCATAAATGTTTTTGTTTACACTATAAAGTGTATTTCTGTGAACGTCGGTTCACTGGTATTAGGTTCTGCATCCTGTGGTCATTGCGTGGGAGCAACATAGATTGTAAGTATGCTCTATGTGATCCTCGGAAACGATGTTGTGAGGGCAAATTAATACGGATATCTACATATTTTGCAGCAAGTTTTCGAGTGAATGTTGATAGTCAACACCTTTTGTCGGTATTTTTGGAAACCGGCACAATTACTTTAACCGTTTACTTCGAAGAGTCAAGTTAAATTATTTATTTCGATATGTTCGGCGGAATGCTTCGCAATTTGAGGACGCAACATTAAACTCAGGTATCGATTGAGCAAAACAGCAGGAGAAACACCTTAAGCTTTGCAACAGATGATGCTCTGAAGGAAGCTGGAATGTATGAGTTGAGTAAGCGGTTAAAAAATTGACAACAGTTGGTTGAGAACGAGACTCTCATTAGTGGCCGTATTTATAGTTCGTGCTCGACGTGCCGTTTCTGCTCAAGCGCTAGCAGTCGACCACCTTGCGTTTTATAAACCAACCACAAGCGTGGATCACAGCTTAAGCAGCCAGAAAGTCGATCTTGGCCCTGAGGTGGCGCTTGGGTTACCTGTTTAACATAATACAACTGTTTACGCAAACTTAACCCGAGGTTTTCAAGTAACAACAGAATGCACGAAATGTTGAAAGAATTTGCAGAAATTTTAGAAAATGTAGATAATCCAGTAGAGGAAAATCGTCAAGAACGTGCGCAAAAGAGATAACTCTACGCGATGTTCTGAATGCCATGGAATTTTTTAATGCAAGAAAATCTCATTTGCAACATTATTGCACAGTTTCCAAACGTTTCTGATTGTACAGATTGCTCGCACGTAAAAAAAATTGAAAATCCTGGTGGTGATAATAAAGAAGTGTTCCGTAATAGAAAAGGTTTCATTTCTTGATGAATGTAAATTGAATGTGAAGCTAAAAAACAATGAGCAGGTATATTTATTGAATATCATAGAGATTATGCTATATAAAAAAAACATGAATGATATATTCTTTCAGGCCCAAGCAGACAAATATTAGATATACACATAGTTGCTTGACATCCAGGATCAAATCAGGATAATGTTATATTTGGCCGTAGCGCTTGGTGCCAATGAGTATGCGTATAGTTTAAATATGTAGGATTTAAATCGTGGCCTGCAAACTTTGTCTATTATATCCGAATTTCCGTTATGTACAAAAAACCATTATAAGCGGATTATACTATATATATACAAAACCTTAAGAATAGAAAATGATAGCGTATACTAAAATTACCGATCAAATTAAGTTAGTGCAAGATATAATTTTCCAATCGATATATCTATACATCCACTTAGGTATCAATTTCTGGCGCGACACTTCCGACTTGACAATTACCCGGAAAGTCCGACAAAACACGCGCTTCTAAAAGAACATTATTCAGCACTTCACGTCACAGCGGTCGTAAAAGTCGCAACCAGAAAGCCAGCAGAAATAATTGGTACCCTGCCGGCTCAAGTGGAGCACGGATCCATAGACATTGTGTATGTGTGAATGTATGCTCACGATCTTGTAAATATGTCCTTGAAAATGGATAGGAAACTGTGCTGTGTAGACGAGAATTCAAAATGCCTAAAGCTTATAAATCGACAGAAGCAACTGTGCGTACATACGTTGAATTATTTTATGAAATTACTGGAATGAGAACGCTAGATGTAAGGGTATTGCGATATTGGGCTAGGTTTAAATTTACCGGTGAACTGGCGCAATTTAGCACGGTCCTAAACAGTATTGTTTATAGCAAGCCTTTTCTTCCCATTTCTTTCACAAATGGAAACGGTAAACACTGAAGAACCGAAAAAACGAAATTTATATGAATCAATTATTTGCTTTGTTGCCCCAAGTATTTCACAAAAAATTGAGGTGTTGGATGATTATTAATTTTTGAATATTTTTTGTTACTTTACGTAATGTTGTAACGGAATGTCTACGAAGTTATATGTCCTCAGCGCCACCCCCACATCTCTTCTTGTAATTTCTCATTGTCCACCTATAGAGTATAAGGGTTCATCTACTGGTACAAGGCCCGATTCCCCGATTAGAAAATTCCTTCTTTTAGCCAAACATCTTTGGGGCATAGAAATAAGGAAATTAGTTCTTTTTGACAATGTTTTTGATATTTCAACATGATTCCAATTTCACCTCGCAATTTTATTGTTTCATAGTGTTATTCAACCTGAATAAACAGATGTTCTTTGGATTTATACAGTTATAGACCATTTGTTTTTATTATTCGTCTTGCAATTGTTTTTTTTTTATATTTTTATTCTCCTGCATCCCCCTTCTGTAGGTTTCCTTTTTACAAATACGTATATGAACCGACCCTTCTCTAAACAGAAAACGAGAAGCCCACCGAAGCATTACAGTATATTGATTATTTCTCAAATCAAAGATCCACAGCCGCGTAAATTAATTCTAAATGCATTTGAGACGAATACACTGACAGAAATACAACGAATAGAGCAAAATCTCCAAATAAAAACAGGTACAAACGAAATGACAAAAAGTTATGTCTAATATAAAGAAAAGAAAAGTCATTTATAACTTATTTATAATAAATAAATAAGAATTTACTGTTAACTAATAGACAGAAGCATTGAAAAAAATATATTAAGAATGGAAAACATTTATATTTTAGCTCCTAAAATATACATAAAATATACAAGCAGGCAGGGCAGTTAGATATCCTATCGGTTATTATAAAAACATGTGTATCGAATTTTTGGTGATACGATATCGATATAATAAAAATATACAGTAACGTAAAAAACAGTTATAATTCGCTAAACTATTTGCTTAAAACCACAAATATTTTCGGGATCATAAATTACACAAATTCCAACTATAAAAAGGGTAAAACAAAACTAGATTAGCCAACGCCAAAATGTTGAAAACATGCAACGGAATGCCGAGTGGCCAACGACCTTGGAAATAGATCTACATTTTTCTGAATTCGTGCGTAATCAGAACTCGCCGATACGTACGAGATCAGAATCTGATCTTGAACGATTTTGTTAATTTTAATAAAATATGAGTAATGTCTTGCGTTTATAGTCAATTAGCCTTTCAAAATTCTACCATTAAATCAAAAAAATAATGGCACGAGATTTTAGACGTAATGTGGTAAGTATATAACAATCTGTAAACAATCAATAAAAGATTTTATTAAAATTTACACATTAAACGATACACTAAAACGACTTTTATTTACCCTTAAACCGAGCTAGATGTTAAGTAATCGGGATATAATGTAGACGAGAATTTCGTCAAAAGAAAACGTAAACAAACACGGTTACGTGTTAGCTTTCTTTTGTAGACGATCAGCTGTATTTTTCGTACCACTTTGAACCGGAGAATTTATGTTTTGTGCTTCGGGTTAATTGGCAAATTGCCCCATTCTATTCTGGTAAGGTATTCGTAAGTATGTGAATATTGTTTTCATTAATTTCGTCGGTATTTTATACTGCTGCTATTTTTTTTTTATATTCTTTCATGGCTATTTGTAACAAGTACAGCTGGTATTCAGCGCGTTCCGACAGGGCTGGATCCGTTGTAGCTAGTATGAATCAAAGTGCTGAATGGACGAACTTAATAATAGCGGCGACCGCCGATTGGCGATGCATGTGTTTGCAGTTAAGGTGGGTTTCTTCCAAATTTGCTGGTCAGCAGCGACTGCGACCGTGTAGCTGGTACCTTCAAACATGTCAGTACTTTTATTCACCCGCGAATGTCGCATAGTTCTGTGAAAAATAAATATTAATAAAAAGGCACTAATTTTAAAATTGGCCGTAACCTTTATGTATGTTTAATTTTTTTTTTGTAATTTTTGTGAAAGTGGAATGAATGCAACAGAAAAAATATTTCTTTTTCTAGCGTTAATTTAAACGATTCGTTCCAGGATCATGTAATTCTGGACAATTTGATACGAGATGAAAAGATTTTTCGTCATTTCCAGCGAATATCGTACAGTTCCGCGAAAAATCAATATTAATAGAAAGACGCCGTTAAATTATTAAAGACAAGAGGAAAATTCGATGCTAGAAACCGACTAGATACATTTGTATATTTCATTAAAAATCACATTTATCAATTCCAAATTTTCGAAAGAGTATGTAAGCACATAGGAAAACAACCACATTTCGAATGCGTTGTGTAGTTGGTGTAATAAATATATAATTAACGATGTCGAACGTGTGGAAGGGTAAAAAGTACCATGTACGGGGAAAGTCAATGAGCTTATCTGTGACTTAAGATTCTTTTAACAATGCCTGTTTTACATCGGTAAATGTTGAACGATTTTTATATAATAGATATAAGAACATTTTTTCATTTTTTCTTCTCCCGTCGGCTATCTGTTTGTGGGTACACAAATACTTACTACAATCCTGGCGCGACGCGCGCAAATACCAGCTCTATACCATCAGCTTTTAAAAACGGTGATGCAAGTACTTTGGCTTGCTTCTTATTTATGGTGAATGACTCATTAGTATGAATGCATTGCCATCAAGTTACCTAAATAGATTCTGCCTCGGTCGAATAATCAAGATGTATACATCTAAATGGCAATCTTCCTTCTGAACAAACGATTTCCCTTTGTAAAGTTATGTATATATTGTACCCATACTGGCAAAACCACGCTAGCAGGTTTTGGAAAATATTAATAAAGAAAATAGTGAATTTCCCGAAGTATATATAACGAAACTCTTTAAAAAGCGATAAAATCTTCTAAAAAGCCCACTATATACTTCACTTTTTTTAGGATCACACTTTAAAAGAAAGAGCAGTACTATTAAAACAAAAATAGGTTACTTACTGAAAGAATGAGGTCACTAATAAACCCTGAGTAATAATGATTTCAAAGAAGTAATACTTCTGTACTTTCTGCCGAACATTATTTATGATTTAAACCGACAGTTTGCTAACCTACATACGTCTTCAGAGCAATTTTAACGAAATGTAATGGAAAAGCTAGTCACGCTGGTGAGGTTGTTGAATCAATACGTTACTACGTATTGATGGAGTTAATAATACTTTATTAACTCAATTTTTCCAGTTGGCGTATCATAAATTGCATGAAGGATAAGTGATAAAAAATTAACGTGTGTCACAGTAAAGTACCTATTTTTTTAACTATAGTTTCCTTTGTCATCAATTCTACGTTTTTACGAGTTTATATTAGGATATTAGATAGCAGTTCAAAATCGCTCTGTATAGCCAGGAGCTATTTCTGTCGAACTAATTAAGTCGTTTTCGGTGTTGAAATAGGCGTATTCAATACGTATCGTTGGAATGTACGTATCAATCTATTATGTACGATATCTTCCGCCCCAATTAAAAATTGTAAACAGTAAACATCGCACAGTCATGGCGTTAAAAATTCTGTTCAAGGAGCTGAAATCAGCGTGTCTATTAAAAGGATAACAGAGAAGCAACAACGTGAGAAAGAAAGCCAAGAAATTTGTGTGTGTGAAGTGTGTTGCAGATACACGGTCACACACGGGATGGCACTAAAAACGTTTACAACTTGTATGACGAAACTATAGAACTCTAAAAAAGACATAAACATTACGTACATAAAGAGTTGTCGTCGGCCTAAAAAACATTACAATTGATTTTTAGTAAGCAAAAGTATATTAAAAAAATTATTTAAAAGTTTGCCATCTTATTCAAAAAAAGCAATGACATGACTACAGTCGACTGAAGACACATTGTAACATTTTCAGTATTATTTCAGCGATGGAGTAAAAAATGGTCGAACCAGAAAAGAGAAAAACCTACGTCATATATAACGAAACAATAAAAAAACTGATAACATGTGTTATCTTGTCTGTGGTTTAGGCTATATACGCCCATTACGTTATCCTCTCTGCTGGACACGCCGAGTCGTAGTGTTCAACTGGCTACATATGCATGTAACAACGGACCTCAAATACCACTTCGTATTTTGACACTGATCTTCCCTACTTTAATTTTTGCTGAATGTATTTATGATCAGACTTCGTCTGAAGAAATAACCAAATAATAATAAACAAAATATTAACAAGTAAAAAGTTTCTTCATACTTTAACGGAATATTTCTTCGTCATGATCGCCGTGTGTAGCTTGTTAGTATTATTTACGTGTTACGTCGTAATGGCTGTGTTATACCCTTTTTGTAAATTGTTGCTTATAAGGTTAATTGTCTTGATAAATAAAAATTAACACACTTTTCGTTTGTTCAACAAATTTTCGATGCTATTTATAGCAGCACTTTGTTTTCTTCCGTTATTGGTATTTGTATACCAACGTAATTTCCAAATAAGGAACACAATAATCGGGTACATTGATACGTGGATCAGCGGCTGCTGTAGAACTCTAGAACACAAAAGTACAGCGCAACGCTTGGATTTCCTTGTGTATGTATTTTTTTGCCAAGTGCATTGTACATAATATGCAACACAAATCCGTGAAGAAATCGAAGCCTTCCATTTAACCACCCGCCCCTAGCCGCCATTACGCGAGATATATTCTGTACGTGGTTGCCCCTTTAACATTACACCATTATATGAAGGTAAAAAATTATAAATAGTAGCCAGATTTTCACATTATAGGTCATAATTATTATCATTCGATGCATTATATTTTATTTCGGATTTGAGATAGTACCAAATGTTTGGACTATGGATAGGTTTTACATTAGGCTTAGCGGCCCCCCCATAGACAACCTTGGAAATCACAATCAATGTATATAAATTTAGAAACTTGGGGCAGAGATTAATTCAATTATGCGAACGTTATCCAAATATGTCTATGATCAATTTTAAGAGCAATATCAGGTATATAAGCGTCAATGCCAATTTTCGGCTATTTAATGGAGCGACTCAATAAGATACAAGGTTTAAGATACGCGTAGAATAATTAGTGACAAATAGAAGCTATACGGTGACATAATACATAATAAGGATTGCGTCTACCGGCGATAAACAATTGCGTTTGTGTAATGTGGCTTATACGCTTATGTTGATCTTTTGTTTATGTAATGTGAAACATGTCATCGATTGATTTGAAAACAGCAACCTTTGCGTTTCAGCATCTCGACGTTACCTGAAATCAAATAATTGGACATAAGAGTGAAATGAAACAAATAAACAAATTGCTTGCCAAATGAAGCTAGCCGCATACTGAATCGATTTTGTTCAATCGCACATTTCTAGTAGGTTTGCGCATGTTTATCAATTACAGTTCTTACGTCGGGTTTATAACGTATATCGTGTGCTAACGACTTCATTTGAAAACTTGGCATAATTGCAAGAAAGTAAAGAAAAAAAAAATGCGAACACGCGAACTTAGACAGAATTCATAAAGCGTTGTGCAAGTAAGGAAAACGCAAATTACACGCATTGGAGACGCAAAGAATTGATTTACGCAAATGACACAAACGTATTCAGACGCATTAATGTGTAAGACCTTATATATTAATGCAACATGCAGATATGATTAATTTGAAACCAAGATTAAGTAAATTCAACATAAAACTTTTTAAGTTTTAGCATTTTATTTGTAGAAAAGGTTACATTTATTTCCATAAATCACAGTTTCTACTATGTTGTCAACTTTTGAACAACATAGAAGAAAACATTAATAGACGCAAACTTGAATGGAGAACAGTGTCTGGATCTCTCGAATAGCCAAATTATTCCTGCACTTCCACACAATGGGCAGTTACTCCAATATTTTTGGTTTGAGCAAGATGGAACGGCGCGCCACTATGATAGACTAATTACGAATTTTTCGGATGCTACTTTTCCAAATGGATGGATTGGCTGTGGAGGATTCATTGAGTGGCTTACGCGTTCTCCGCACCTTAATATCAAACCACGTGTTTACGTTGGACAACCAACTTGCTTGTGAATTAATCACCACATCATCGTTTCCATTTTACAAGTATTTGCTTGGTTCCATGCTTTATCCCTTGTGTAAACATGCAAGAAATTTTAAATGCTAATGTCATGTTTAGGAAATTTTTAATTGCATATTCACCTCTAAATAACTTCTTTGGCTTTTTCACTCTGAATAACTTTCAAGTTGCACATGGCATGTGAATAAACAGGATTGGGTCAAGTGACACCATCGGATGTTATTGTACACTCTTATTACATGTGCAAAGTTGTTCGACAAAGAACACTGCAGAATCATTGTACACTTCAACCAAAATTTATGTGTTAATTATTTCGATAATCAAATGTTTAAATTAGTTGTTATTAAACATATTGTAGAAACTTATACGTACATTCAATACATCTCGACTTTTAATTTATTTCTATTCTCTGAACGGTATTTCAAGTGCTATGCAAGGAACTTATACAATATGTGATTTAAAGAGTTAGAGCACTATCTGGTTTATATGTGAACATTAACCATACACCGGTTTTAACGATAGGTTTACTACTGATAATAAATGGATGCACCGTACAATTATGAAGCCGTTGCATGCCCACGTACACATTACGGCGCTCAATAACGATGTCCAATTATCATTTACGCATAGTAGTCGCTTAATGGCGTGCATGTATGGTGTCTGTCACTTATGCTAGTGTAGTTCGCTGCGCGATGACAAATTATCTCAAGCTGACTGGCGATCGTAATGTCGTTGTAGGTCAGTTTGTGACATTCTAAATCAATTGACGATACGTCTATGGGCCACAATCGAACTAACTGTATTATGTTTACATGCACACTTGCATACCGCCTCTCGTATCTATTTCTGCCCACATAATCTTCGGATGCAATAAACGCTATAAATAGTATCATCGGGTCTGGTCGCCCAGTTATTAATTCGACTTATGTACTGTTTTCGTAGTAATAGAATTTGAAGTATGCCCCAAATATCGAATTCAGAATATCACAATCGGTAATTTGAATATTGCAGAAATGACAAGATTAACAGAAGACAAGCAACAAATAACAATATTGTTCATAAAGCAGTGACTATTCTGAAATAGAGATATTTTTTGATTAACAGAAATGCTGTGAGGAGGTGTGAGTATTCAGCTTACATCTTAACTCAAAGACCATCACTGTTTTTCTAAAAGAGGTTTCAGATGAAGAGGTATACCTTATATTTTTAAGCAGTGATAGCCAGGAAAGTTCCAGTCCCCAGTTAAAGATTCTCGAAATGTATAATTACTTGTTTCTCATCGATTGCTTTTTAAAATTGTATGGGCTGAATTGTAACCAAAACTAATTGCGAATCAATAGAATTAATCAACAACGAATACTATTACCACAGGCGGGTGAAGAAAATAAAGTCAATTGTGTTGTTACTAAAAGTTTCTGCAAGTACCTGGTGAGCTTTAAGCAATGAATTTACTTAATATTTAAGGTGTCAACGTTAAGTATATCAGGTTTAAAAGGTTTTTTTTTATTAGAAAAAGCAAGAGACAAATTTTTTTGTTCTCGAACCATGGAACAACACAAGTACCTAAAGAAGTAATATGTATTTTTCTTTTATTATTATTAAAAATAACTGTTATATGTACAAACAATTCGCAACGTTACTAACTACTTGTTCCACTGCAAAACTATCGCTATTTATGCTAAATATAAATTTACACTTACCGGACATGTAGTGCAGCAGGATAGCACAAATGGGATAGATGGTAGGACTATAAACTATATCTGGACACGCGTACCCTAACACGGAAACGACCCTATCGGCGACATTCCTACCCCTGTGCGTTAAATAATACGATTGACAATGAGACGGTTCGACGAATTGCGGCAAACTAATTGTCCTGTCCGGCAGTTCGGTGCTTCCGAACACTTGAGTCACCATATCCGAATAAAAACCGTCCAACATATCCGATTTGCTGATGTGATGCTGACCGCACAGGAGAGGCCATAGTTTCGCCCTGATCGGGCTGTCGACCGGCCAAAAATTATTGCGTATCGCGTATTTGACGTCCTGTTTACGGCCCTGCTGTAAGAGCGTCTGTACGTCCGAGTAGGATTTCAGGGGTTTCGAATTAGGACTAGGAGGATCGACGGTGATACCCGTTGAATCGACATGTGGGGAGTATACGGTAAATGATTCCAATTCTTCCTCTAATACCGAAGGCATGGTGGGCATCCTGCTCCTGCGGCAGGTCCCCCGTCTTCGAAAAAAACCCACTATGTCAAATCCTGCAACATCTTTGTATCTGCAACAAAATGAAAGTAATTTAGCGTGATAAATTACACTACATTTGCGGTAATACCAGCACAAATACATTTAATCAAGGGGACAGCCAATGCATAATAATAATAATAATAATAATAATAATAAAACAGATACTTTGTTTAACTATTGCCAATTATAAGTTTTATTTATCACAATATTTCTGTTAAAATTAAACGTGTTCCGGGTTCGGATAGTGTCATGGTAAAGCCACAAAAATTTGATTGCGTGTTACTACACACGAAATTAATGACATTATTATATTAGGCCAGAATAACTTTTTATTTATTTATTTTTGTCTTTTTTACCTGTACATACAATAAAATTGCATTTTGTTGTTAGTTTCGTTTGTTTCTGTACCCTTTTCATGTTTTTTAATAACCGACCGAATTTCTCTGAACGGCAGTGTACATTAAGGTTGTATTGATTGGAAAAAGAAGGAAAATAAAACAATTACTTCATTTAAAAAATATATTATTATTATCTATTAAGATACAGTACCAGTAGCGCTGGACTTAATGACTGCATTTTGATGTCGATAGAAGTAAATAAATGCGAAGTCGAATTCGTATTTGAACCTTTCCCTTATCGAATTCTCGATTCCCTTATCGCATTCATATTTACGTACTTACTTTGTATATGTATATGTGTATAATTCAGGCAAGACATAACAGTTGTCCAAAAAAAATTTAACTTAATACAAACCTCTGCTAGACTAATATTAAACAATTTATATCTTTATCAGTCACTTGACTCACAATCAGTCGATACGCACATTGATTATCACATGACGGAAAGAACACGATGATAACCGTAAAAGTACGCACACTACATGCGCATATATACATAATACTAATTGGAAACTACCCGAGATGAAATGCCAGAGATCATCGTTAGTCGATAAACCGCCAAGCGTCAGTTAAATATCTATAAGCTACATACCTAAACATTTGTTATTGTAGAACGAATCCAATGTATACGTGTTTAAACAATATTTACACTACTTTCTGTACGATAATGTAGAGTTTCTTAGGAGGATCGTTGTCCTGACGATTGTCACGTTCCCGATTGTTTCGTAAATAGATGTTGAATTTTGCTAATCGTCCCATCACATGAATATAATTGTACAAGTATAGTGTGTAATAAAAACTACACAACTATACAAACTATTATTATTATTAGTGCGGTTAGGAGATAGTGATGTGCAGTAAACAAATAGTGAAATTCCGGAATATACGGATTCTGAATGTTTGATAATCGCTGGATTTCCCGTCGCCTTTTAAAAGACTATTTCGATATCTATATTTAGGCTTTGTTTCAACAGAAATCGCAAACTTGTAAGAGACAATCATGTACCGTGAAATCAGTCAGAAAACAATTTTTAACTAGTTTATGGCTTCTGTTGGAACAATTCTTTATTAAATTTGTTCTTAAATGTTCATTGCTACAATATTGATTCTGTCATTGACGTTCGTTATTTATCTTTTCCGTTGGAAAATATCAACATTCCAAGATTATTATTACGATGAGTTAAATATTGATGAGATTCAATTGTAAACAGCATTTGATTCGAAATGTATACATATCAGTTGAAAGTCTTGTATATGAAATATTTTTCATCGCGCTGTTATAAAGATATACAATCGTCAGATTATTGGCTTTCATCTTCCAACGACCAAACATCGCAGAAAGTTTAGAATAGATACAATGTTGACATCATAAACTGAACTATATTTACATAACATAATCGTCTCTATAAACACCTGTAATTTAAAGTAAAAGATTTTTTTAATTATAAAAGTAACAGTAAGGCTACTAGATATAAAAAACAAAGCAGTTACCTATAACTTAAAAATAAAATAAAAACCCGTTAACACACGATGTTAGTATGACGTACAGTAAACAAAGGAAGTTGTACTTATTAAATCAAGACCTTGTCAATTGGCTAATTTTCAGTATGATTCGTGAGAAACCATCGCAACGGACAGAATGGCTTCTTTCTGAACTCACTCCCAACACTCTCCGCAATTTTACGATGGTAAACTTGATGCAGTAACGCACCAAGTCATCAAATTAAAAAAAAAAAACAGTTCAAATGCATCGGAAATGTTATGAGAAGGAAGCTCTAAATTCGGCAAGAATTTACGAATGGTTCGAATTGCTCCGCAACATCATGAACAGACGAAAATGTTCAAAAAGTTCGTGCATACGTGATCATCGCAGAGCAATCGACGAATTGAAGCAAATCCTAACTTAAGAAGCGTCACAGCAAAGTTTGTTCCGCAACTGCTGTCTGATGACCACACTTGGAAGTGGGCCAGGAATTGAAGGAATAGATACAAACTACTGCTCTTTGTCAAAAGTCATCACTGGTGATAGATGTTAGTGCTACAACATTTAATTCTGAACAATTTTACACCCCGCCATTTTTGTCGTAAAATAAATAGGAAGGCAGGAAATCGCATAAAACTAAAATGTTTGCACCTGACCGTCAACGCCCGATACATATCATCGTTTGTGCACAAATAAAATATTAATTGACCACATTGTTAATGGTATTGGCGCTCTTAATTCGTATTATTTCTTAAATATGCTTCTCTCCCTTCAGAGTGTAAAAACATAGCGGTAGACGTTGGTGTTTTTACAATAATTTTTCATAAATTGACAGTTTCGCTTGAATGTATCACACGAACCGTTTTCAAACAGCCAAGAAAACATGTTTAGGTCGCCCACTACATTTGTAAATTCTGTTCTTGAATAAATTATTTCTAGTTCGGTCTTTAGTTTTTTTATTATTATAAATTCTTCGCATTCGCCGTCATTTTTGTAAACAAGTTTGTAATAACGTTAAAAATTAAACAGCAAACAAGTTACAACACACTATTACTGCAGTATACGTGTAATACTGGCAGGCCAATTTTTTAAAATGACACTTGTCGACGCTATCACCATAATATTCGAGTTCAAGAAAAAGCCGAGGATTGTGTAAAATTAATATTTTGAGCTACGTTAAAAAAGAGAATTATGAATCACCCCAAGATAAATTGTACAACAGCGCATTAGGAAATGTGTAAGCAAAAAGGTACGTATCTCCCACAAGACATCAGCAATGTCTCATTGTTTAAATTTAAAACTGAACCGATTAATAATCAAAGCGGTTTCATTTTCCTCTCGGTCGACAATGAGGTTTGTAACTGGATACTACATTGTTTGCATACTCTAGAACTAGATACACTCTTAATCTATCTATATGTTATCTATATTTGTAAGGTATAACGGAATAGTACGACAATTACTCGTTTTCATTACCGACTAGTACTGTAAGTACTGTTTTTTTTGTAAGCAAATTTATGTATTTGTAGAATCATGGAAAGAGAACAATACTGGTCACTTATTTTTGGGGGGAAAACGTGTGCAGAAATCAAAGAGAAGTTGGATGCAATATATAAGGACCGTGCACCTCCGATACATACACTGCCGTTCAGAGAAGTTCGGTCGGTTAGTAAAAAACATGAAAAGGTTACAGAAACAAACGAAACTAAAAACAAAATGCAATTTTATTGTATGTACAGGTAAAAAAGACAA
>LR737380.1:38234582-38258877 GCA_902655005.2 Marronus borbonicus | reverse complement strand
ATAATTGTATACAGTGTGATATAATAGATTTTTATTGTATGACCGAATCTTTAACAGAAAGCAGTTGAAAGATTTGCAATACGAGAGAGAATGTCTGTAAGTACATTTCCGATTAGATTTATGCCGAGAAATTCTGGGTATCATCCAACACAAACAGTTATAAAATTTGTGACACTATTCGATCACTTCTGCTTGTAAAAGTTGACGTTATCTTTTCACATCAAATTGTTGATAGAACACGATTATATTTAGAAATAAATGCATCTTTCATCGAAACTACTATCTCTTAATTTTTCGTTACCTTATCAAAACTAAGTGACAAAATCTTAAAGCTAAACTAACTTTGTCAGTAACATTCAGATTTCAGTTTGCATTATACAAGAGGAAAATATTTTAATGTTCATACCTTGACATTGAGCTTGGTAAGTAATGGAATGTATTGAATTTTGCATTCATCATTCGGCTATTTTATCGATCACAATTAGCTCATTGCTTGTAAATCATTTTAATCTCGAATGTAGTTAAAGAGATTACTCAAGAGAGAATACGGCAGATATGTGAAGAATAGTTAGAAGACTAACTATAAATCAAGATAGGACATGTTTATATTTCCCTTATGAAATCTTACCATTTACCAATATAATTTTTTAGATTTGCATTGGAAATATATACACTTTCCTACCAAAAAAGCTCAAAATTGATATTATATACTTACAAAAACAACAGACATTTTATTAATAAGAAAACAAAATGTGTGATAATCAAATGTAGGTATGGCGATAAGTTGCAAAAAATCTCTGTACAAAGTCACGCAGAAATATGTAACAAAAAAAATCCCCACTGCTCACGATGTACTCTAATTCTGATAAAAATTGCTAAAGAACTCAAACAATGAATTTTACCATATGCCGAGTTGTAAGTATAAAATTAAATCTTATGCCGGGTCAGCAGTGAGACGTACGTCAAAAATTACCGTCACAAACAACAACTAAATTTGTCGACTAAGGTGAAATAAAGCTTGTAAGATGAATAACTTCGTAGAACAGGCATCGGCATAATCTGTTGATAAGTCATACTACAATTCCGCAAACAATTACATCAACTTTCACGATGGTGACTTCTGGCAAGGTAACAATGATCGAGCATTCAATCACGTGAATCATCATGGAAGAAAATATTTCGTTAATCCTTGGGTGATGACTTGTTTATAAGCTGGAATTAAATATCAAATTCCGTAGCCTTTATGTAATTATCGAACATTTATTCAAATTAAATATATATGGTACTATATCCAAATTTTACGGATTCGGAAATATAGAAATTAGCATAAATCAAAACGACCTGAATATTTTTAATAAGAAATGGGGTCCAATAGCACAGTTGAGGTGTTAGAAATTGGCGAGGTAGAGTCCAATTTGGTAATATTCGCGAAATTTGTAAATAAGATAATGGCAAATATAATCAAGCAATTACGTAATTCGATTTAATATCGACCAAAGTAGAATTAGATGTTTCGAGTACTAATCTCCTGTGAGTGATTTATCAGTAGCAACAAAAATAGAAATTATCGACAACAAAATACAATCACAATGATGCTTTGTCGAAGTAAACTTAAAATATAGAATAAATTCAAATGCATGTATTGCAAATTTATATTCGTACATTTTTTCACGTCAACCCTCAGAGATATCTAAAAAAGATTATTACAAATTATTATTATTAAAGTAAATTGGACATTTTTGTTTATGAATACATCCTAATACTGTTCATTCTGCGTGTTTACAAATTTCTAGCATTGTAAATAATCTAAAAAAATAATCTAAGTCAATTTACCAATTTGCGCTGTAATAATAGAGATGACATTAGCAAATTATGTTCTTAATTTGCCTATTTAATACATCAGCTATGCAAGCCAAAATTACTAAATGGGGGTCGCCCAACTATACCAACGGCAAACCGACCATTCGGTCTTCCGTTAAAGATGAGTATCGACGTATCATCGAAACAGCTGTTCTGAATTAATCAATTAAACCCGGGTTGTGCGTCGTTTGCCGTATTACGCCACCGTCCTTGCTATCATTATACGAACGGCATATTGACGGGAAATAAGGCAATAGAAAAGCAACATCTATGCAAATAGACGCCCTACAGAAAATAGGAGAAATTGTAGAATAAAACATTAACATGTATGTAATATTTCATAATCTAAACTAGAGATTCCCAAACTTTTTTGCCCTTTATATCTTCTTTTTCCTATAAACCTTCTGCCAGCAGAATATTGAATTTCCTAAGCGTATAAATGCCAAACGTTTCTCACAGCTCACTTCAACAAGGTTTTTGAAGTGGACAAGTATAACAAAAAGACATCTTTATTGACGAAAAAAAAACACAAAATGCAAATGAATATTTGAATTTTGGACAAAACAAATCAGAAAATAGTGAAACTCTTAACCAAAAAATATAATGCTAAGATAGCTTAGCTTCCTCGTGGTATTAATGGAATAATTCACGGCAAACGCAACAAAAGGAGAGAAAAAATTACACTAACATACGGACATGTTTCTGCCTACCAGGCGTCATCAGCGTGGTTTCGAGAGTAATTTTTTTTTTATCTCAGAAATAAAAAAAAACGGCAGAAACATGTCCGTGTTAGCGTAATTTTTTCTCTCCTTCTGTTGCGTTTGCCGTGAATTATTCCATTAATACCATGAGGAAGCTAAGCTATCTTAGCATTAAATTTCTTGGTTATTGTTTCTAGGCATTTTCTGATGTGTTCACTGAAACTCTTGCTTCAATTTAGTGAGATATAGCTTTAAATCTTCCCGGTCAGTGATTTCTAACCGATTTCCTTTTTCTTCATTCTTGAAGAATTAGAATTAGAAAGATTTACGTTTACGTGCCATGCGCTGACGCGACTTTTTATAATTGAACATTACAAGCACGGCGAGCAGCTGCCGAGATTAGAGAAAATAAAAAACAAACATGTCGAATTTTGTGTTATTATGTATTAACAAAGAAAATAAGAAATACAAAAATTGAACAAGTGTTCAAAGTGCCCATCTTCAGAATCAATACAGTCGAGAAGCCGATTGTAAAATGCCTGAAGACGGAACAACGTCAATTATGCGTCGATGCATGGAAGGTACCCAACCGTAAATGTTCAGTGATAAAAAAAAACGTACGGTATAATTGCTTCTCACAACAAATCAGGACATATTGTATTACAACTTCTACGTAAACGATTGTAGGACGATACGTACATACTTAACCAATTTTATGAAAAATCAATTAAGCACCTATTATAAGTATTATGTAGAGACGGTGGACTCCCAAATTTTTCTCTCGATAACAAGGCCACCCAGCGGGGTAAAATCGACCCCTCGGGGTCCATCTAGACCACTTTGGAAAATATATATATAACAACTAATATAAGAATAACCTATGGCCTTTCACTTTATTGTAATAAAAGCAGCTTTTATTATTATATTAATTCATATAATTTATTTAAATGAATTTAAAAAAAAATATATCCACAAAAACTCAAAACACCTGTGATAACGTTAATCCTACCTTACTTGAACACGAATTTATAAAATCAATAACCGATAACTATGAGAACTTATTTTTTATGTAATACAGCTTAGATTATTTTAATATAAAATATGAGTGCATATTTTTTTCTACAACGTTTGTGGGGCGTAGTGGGGATGGAAAGATAAATACCTGTTACATTTCTTGCCGGATTTAGACCAAACGCGGATCTTTTAATTGAAGAATTAGATCAAAGTGGTAATTTGCTCATTTAAAATACGATCCCATCCGAATGCGGATCACTAAAATAAAGCACTGCATACCGGGTTCGTGGTGCACAGGCTATAGCTTGTCGTATGACATGGGGTTGGTGGTTGGACGTGCATTTCGCCCATGCGCGTCAATTTTTCAGGCGCCGCGGATAGGGTGAGGAACAGCTGATCGTGGGGTGACGAAAAATCTGACCTCACGTTTAGAGGAGGCTGCGGCAATAAGGAAATTGATTTTAATAAGATAATTCGAGATGTGGAGAAGCACCGGTGCCACCACACTTGGGATGTGAATAGTGTACACCCCCGCCTGTATTTAATACATACACTACGCGTTAGAGAACATTAATAAATTAGATCGACGCTACTTACGCTGTCTAATCGGATTAATAGGGAATTATTTCACGTCCCACATGTCCAGACATTTATGTAAATGGTTTTGAGTGCCTCCACTGGTGTAGGTATATCTGTTTATGAAGACGTAACGCTGCGGCCACCGTGTAATTCGCACACTTTAATTTACATTAAACAAATGGTTCGAGCACTGACACTGATCACTCGTAAGATGCTGGTAAACAACGGATCAACAATGCATTCATTAATCGACGACTTTTTAAGTGATAACCGCAATGTTTACTAACTATCCGGGCAATCACGCAACAACACAAACTAGGATAAATAGTCTGGCAGTGTCCACACGCCCGTAATTATGCATACATACACCGGAGTGCTCTGCTTATGGAATACTACATAAACGTTCGTTCACTTACTAAAAGGTTCGTTTCGTAGCTAAAGCTATCAATGCAACCACTCCCATCGAATTCGTCCGTATAAACTAAACGTCATATAAAACACATGTGATGGCGGTCACGAGGTCTTTTCATAGCTTCATGGGCTGCACAAGATTAACATTTACAATCGGCTAGAGAAATGTCAATTTGATAATTGACATTTCTCTTGCCGAATGATTAGGCAACCGAGTATACACGGTACAGAATTACTGGTTTGCGACTTGCGATTAGGCAACCTATTTAACAAAAAGATCCTGTGACTTTCTCAGCGATTTAGAAAACAAGAATTAAATAAAAAATATTCCAAGATAAATAGCGCAAAACATAAAATTATGTTTTATTCAATTCAAGTCTACAGCGTGCTCAGTTTACGCTACGCAGGATAGAAGTTTAGTTTTCAGTTTTGAAGAAACCAAACGCATTATCAATAATGATAGCAAGGACTGTGGCGTAGTATGGTAAACAACACATAAGTATCGACAACCACCGCACCACACAAATTTAATTTATTATATAGTAATATAATAATTAGTTCGGGACGGCCGTTTTAAGACGCGTAGAGGATAGAATAGGCACTTGTAAAACAATATTTCTTCTCAGAAGAAAGGATAGTTCATGCATGTTATCTTTCGCACGTCGTAGCTGCAAGGCGTGCAGGAGGTAGAATAGGCATTTGTAAAGAATATCTGTTCTAAGAAGTAGGGATAGTACATGCATAGTTAATTTTGAGAAAAAGTTTTTTCTCGCATCATTCGGTTACCGGTTGATAATGAGGACCATTCGTGTCCTCGAAACGGCCATCCCGGACTATTTATTATATTACTATATAATAAATTAAATTTGCGTGGTGCTGAGGGTGCCGATACTTATGTGTTGTTTACCTTACTATTACTCTAAGATATTCATCCCTCGGTTCAGTAGATGTCAGAAATTGTTTAGCTAAAATGTTGTTGTCGAGTGCGACTAACAACACTATTGTGTAGAATGTGTTCTGCCCCCTCAAGATCTTCTAGGCGTAGACTTAACATATACTGCAAAAGAAAAGAATCATAAATTTTGGCATCGGCACACTATGGGGCCGATCGCCGAAATCGTCTCAAAAATACCAAAATTGCAAATTGAAACAATATTATGCGACATGTATTTTACGATAGCAAATTAACTGGGCTTTTATATGCCGGTTTGCATTTTTTATTTAGAGTTGGTTACGGGAAGTTACAGGCTAGGAAAGTGGAAGGTCCCGTAACACTGAAATACACCTTTTTTTCGGAGGTCTATTTTAAGAAGACAAATTTATTGCTAATGTATCATTGCAACGTAATTTGATGAGCTTTAGAAAATGACTATCATTTTTTGAATAGTTCACATAGTTAGGATATAAATAAGCAATAAATGAATGTATATTTGTTTTAACTATTAGCAGGGATCATCCAAGCGGACTTTTTTTGTTGCACACAATAAACGACAAATCTATCAGATAGTAAAAAGTTTACGCATATTTGCCCCATTTTGCACAAATAAACATCTGCGTTTTACCGGTTTGCGGCTGTTTTTCCCAATTCGTGCTTGTTATGGGCTTCCTTAGTAACAGTATATTTAGTTTGCAAATTCAATTATCGCAAATATAATGCGAAATAATATATATAATATATTTACGTACATATGTATATATACACAGATAATTTAATATCTAACTTGGAAGTTTATTTCATTTTATTGAATTTCTGACTATATATTATACACTTAATACACATATTTACTTCTTTAACAATAATGTTTCTAAAAAATAAATAGAATATGAATTTTGAAGTGCGTGAAGTGTCCATAGTAACCTAATGGAAACATTTATTAATTTTATTAAGTTCTAAAAACACGATTCTTTTGTGCTTTTGTTTCCTTTTAAACCAAAAACTGAATTTTGATTTCTGTATGGCAATAATAATAATGGTGTATAGTATAAAATAACTAATGTAACAAGTTAAGTATTTCCTTTGTTTTATCGTTTTACCAGCCAATAAATAAAAACGCAAATAAAAATTTCTTAGTTTTATTATGTAACTATGCGCGGTAAAGATTCTTATACATATATAAAATAAAACTTACATTAATAAATAGAAAAATTATAGATTTTTAAGATGGTTTTCTCGCTCAACCCCGTAGTACGGCGTTCCGATTTAATACCAAACTTGAATCGCGTATATTTTCTTACACAGCACCAACCATCTCGTATTACTCGCATTACCAGTTTTATATCATTTTTCCCGATTGCATTGGACCATCAAGCAATGACCTGCGATTGTTCATTTCTATTAGGCACAAATTGAGGGAAGCACACGGATAGAGCAAAAAATTCAGAGGGACACAGTTTTGCTTTCTATGCTTGTTGTAATGGGACACAGGTGAAAGAAAAGTTTAAACTGGACCAGGAGGCTGCCGCTTTAACGATCGAGGCAGTAGCACTTTCGGAAGCCTTAAGCTTTTCCCGTAATTTACAAATAGGGTTTCGGCAGGGAGTTATTATGTCAGAGTGCGTCTACGTACTAGGTGGACACGCTGTATATTATAGTAATCACGTTCTACGTCAAAGGCGTTTTGACCATTGGTTTGAATTTTGCGTTTTTTTGGATGATGACTATAAATACTACAAATTGCATTATTTCTACGAATATTTCATCCAATTTCGTTGATAATCTTCTGGCAAGGATTTAGAAAACTTGTTATGATGTATGAATACTATTTTGGAAAGAGACGAAGACGAAACTTCGCAAGAATTTACACTACTTCATTAAGGTGATATACCGTCCCTGCGTTCAACGTCGTCGCGGGCGGTCCCCGATTTTTATATACTTCCATTACTTGGCATTTCTAGTGCTTCACAAAATGAGGACCGTCAAAGTAGCAGATTGTACATAATTATAAAGAAGGGCTTAAATATGCAAAGGTGTCATTTATTGTCAAAAATTTCAAATTTCTAATGGCATAACTAGTCTGATGTCAATTTATTTTGATTTTTTTAAATATGATTTTTATTGCAAAAGCATCACTCTCGTTTATATCTAAATAGGTTTAGTAACGAAACTTTTATGGATTTTCATATCAGAATCAAAATTAACGTTTTTTATTTTTGTGTACTTATTCATTCCCCGGGTTGCCTGTTGAAACGATTAGAACATAATGGGGAGAAACTTTCGATCGCCATCTCAAGCAACAACAACAAGCGTTAATTCGTTTAGTGAGTTATCCAGAGGAGAAAGAATTCGTCAGAAGACTAAGAATAATTTTCGTACCTTCACGAAGTTCATGTACAATAAAGAGAAACGTACGTTTTGTAATAAGTCCTGTAAGGACTGGTGTAAGTAATTGTTTATTGTATACTCTATTACAATTCATAAGTATATATTCGTTTAGTTTATATAACACTATTTTACACGTTGTTCATGTCTATTCTCTGTGGCGTATTCTTCGGCATAATAGTGTTAATAATGTATATGGTCAGATTTACGAGAACTGAAGCACTGTTCCCTAAAGACAGCTTACTTCCAGGCAGCAGTCCAGGTATGAGGTTACTGTCATATATAAAGTATTTTCAGCATCCTTCACATTTTGCAGCTCTCGGCATCTCTCCTCGATTAGCACATCAAGTCACAGCTTTGATATGGTACACGCATAAAGAAACCAAGCATAGCGTTGCTGTTGATACTTACATCTCCGTAATCGACAAGCTTCTGAAGCGTAAGCCGCTAGGTTTTAATATAGCAATAAGTGCTATGCTTGCTTTCAGCTTATGAGAATCTGAACCACTCGGCGTACGTCGATTGCGCTGTAAACATACCAATGCCTAACCAATCCTGCATTTTTAAAAAGGAGGAATTGGGGCCTTGCGGAAAGGCTGGATACGGTTATACGGAAGACAAGCCCTGCATATATTTAAAATTAAATAAGGTTTAATTATTATTACTCTTTCCAGGAGCACATTCGCCAAAATATCTTTCCATGGTCATTTTGCAGATAAGAAATTGGCGTCCAGAACATAAACGAGAGGATATTGAGAAACAGAAGACCAACGAGCATATACGAATAGCGTGTAATGGTGTTACATGTTTCGATCGAGATCATGTAGGGAACTTTTCTTATTACCCTGGACCCTTCTTCAAAGACTATTTTTTTCCTTATGACGGTTCGCTACATTATCGGTCTCCACTAGTTGCAGTGCAATTTGAGAATTTGGAGCGTAAGTTTTGTTTTTATTTAAAAATATATTTTAGGGTATATAGGCGACAAAAGTAGGTACAGCAGCAACATCTCTCATACAACATCAGACGTCTGTCCTGCACCGCACTTGTTGCATCTGTTGCCACGCACGATGTAACATTAATGTAAAAATTAGAAAAATATTCGGGAAAAGTTTAAGCTCTCCTGTAAACACTTTCTTCATTAAATTAGAATGCACATGTTAATAAATTGATGTTTTCTTAATGTTACCTTTGTTATTTTCTAGGTGGTTTTGTAATTGGTGTCAAATGTTTTGCTTTGGAAGGTACGGCAAACTTACAAGACGAGTCATTACATACAGCTACAGCATTCTTTTATATCGATGCGAAGCAATAGTACAAATTATCTTTTGGCTATTATTATTTTGTATGTTAACAACTACATTGGCATTAAACACTACGCTTTTACCGATTTTTATATATTTTTAAGGCTGTTTCTTATGGACAGCAATAGATATTCTCAACTTATACGTATTTAATAAAATAATACAGTGATATATATGTATTTATTGACAATTGTTATTTCATTTATAATAAAATAAAGCTAAGTATCAGTTCTGATAAATAAACCCACAATAATCAAATATAACACAACAAATATAGCAATTTGCATCATGACACACAAATTCAAAAAAAGCAAACGCAGAAACTAATTTTAAATTTGACGTGCGTATAGTTTTGCGCTACCTTACGTGAACGATACTAAACTTCCAGTACAGATGCCTCAGTATCTGCTGCCTCCTTCGCCATCTGCTGTATGGTTATTTCTTTATTTATTTACCGCCAGTTTGTGCGGCGCTTCCGCCCTCGTTCTGGGCACTTTGTCTTTGACTGTTGGTAAGATTTCTTGGATCCTCATTCCTGTGGCGAATTAAACTTATATGTTGCCTTTTTTAAACATGTTTCCTGTTCTATATAGGAGAGTTGCACATTTGCCCGACTCGATTTTTTTGGTACTCATTAAATGTTCCGGTTGCGCAATAAATATCTTTCTTAGTGCGGCCATTCTTGGCCACAACAAAGCATTACCATCGAAGATGAATCAGAGAAGCAGTGGAAATGGAAATGTACGATATTTTCAACGGAAAATGTAGATTAAGCGAGATCTTATAAAGGCTACTGCAACACCAATAACTGATATTATTAATCAGATGCTTGGACTTGACTTATCTGGTTTTCATAGCATCCCCACGATACGTAAATTCTTGATAATGTCGACAGGGAATGGAGAAATAAATAGGTCTTAAAGAAAAACACGTACTTCGAAAACATCAATATTTTTATTTTGTACAATTAAAAACTAATTGAAGTCAACAAAATCGTACAACCACACATAAAAAATAATGAATGGATGAGTTACTTTAGATAGGTACAGGGGTACAAGCTAAAAGTGCACGAAAGGATCATCTCTTAAAACAGAAAATATAATCTGAAAGTACGTTTCCGTGCAGACATTTCTATCTATCTATCTAAGTCTATGCGATGAAGTGGAAGTTTACGTTACACGATAAAATTTAACATAAAAATTGTATTATTATCTATATAGTAAGGTATGCACTTTAATTTTTATTTTGTTCCTTGTAATGGACAATTAAAGGCACACGCTTGTAAACGTTTCAAAAGGTATATAAATTTGTACATAAATATATTTTGCTATGAGACAAAGGCATATATGTGTATGGAAGGCCAATTTAGACAATTTGTCGTTATAATTTCAGTGTTAATTTGTGTTAGATAAGCTTATTTGATATCTATAAATAATAGGCACCTTTTAAATTAAAAAAATATATAACAAAAATTTATATTACAACCTATAAAATCTACCACAAACATCCATAAAACACAGAATAATTTACGTTACAACTAAGACGTGCTTAAAGGTTAACCATGAGTATTTGGGTCTAAGTGTACATTATTCAATAAGTACTGATAAGCGATAAGAATGATACGTAATGGACCAATAGAAAACATAAACTAGACTCTGAATAAATTTACTTTAGGTCGAAAAAGAAATAAAAGGGAAAGTGTTAAAACGAAAACTACGTTTCGAGGAAAAAACTTGCTTAAAATTTAAAACTTATTGCGGATACACGATCTTCACAAATATAATGGCTAACCTTGTAACACCATTATGGGCCATTTAAGCTGTATATTTAAATCACACAAATAGACAATGTTTTCTTACTACTATCCATATTACTATAAGAGATGTTCTACACATAATCTACTTGACGTGGAAATGAAGTCAATTAAAAAATTCTTAAAACACTGTAATCAGTAAGTACTAAAGCCTAAGAAACACAAAAAAAAAAATAAAAATTGGCTAGTGGTTTTAAGAAGATATACGTCTATCAAACATCTCTCATTATCTCAAAATGTACAGATCCTTCACGGTCCCGATATCCGCCTTTGTAATAGATGTTCTTGGCCCAAGCGCGACATTCAACGCTTATGATGAGATTCGCTGTAAAATAAGATTTGTTTTTCGCTGTAAAATACCTTTTGATTTAAAGTACTAAATAGGCTTTTTACGATAAAATAACGAATTTTTCTGAAAAGACTTAAATGTAGAGATATCACAATCTTCTGGAATTGTAAAATTGTAAACTGTAGGAAGCATCAGTACGTTCTTTTTTGCCATTACCATCGTAACCGAACAATATTAACACCAGAAACCACTTGGATGAAATGGAGTTTCTGGTGTTTGAATTTGGTGAAGTTTGGGGTTCAATACTGAACATTCCGTCTATTTCAAGTCAAAATAGAGGCTCTCATAACATGACTGAAAAAAGCCATTATTATTCATTGATCGGCAACATGTTTCAAGTGTTTGCCCAGCAGGGTATTTGAACCGATTACTTCGAGAAGCTTATGGTGAACATGCTCCATCGCAAGATACGTGTGAACGATGGTTTCGGCGTTTCAAAAGTGGTGACTTCGATGTTGTAGATAAAGAACGTGGAAAACGGCCAAAGAAATACGAAGATGTGGAATTGCAAGCATTGTTGGACGGAGATGATTCGCAAACACTAAAACAACTCGCCGAGCAATTGGGCGTTAGTCAACAAGCTGTTTCCAATCGATTATGGAAGATGGGAGAGATTCAAAAGACCAGTAGATGGATACCACATGAGTTGAACGACAGCCAAGTGGAAAAGCACAAAAACACGTGACATTTTGCTCGCTCAGTACAAATGGAAGTCGTTTTTGCATCGTATAGTTACGGAGGATGAAAAATTGGTTTATTTTGAGAATACCGAGCGCAAAAAATCATGGGTAGACCCAGGTGCACCATCCACATCGACCGCAAGACCGAATCGTTTTGGTAGAAAAACGATGCTCTGTGTTTGGTGGAAGCAGAGTGGTGTAGTCTATTATGAGCTGTTAAAACCTGGGAAAACGGTTGATACTAAACGTTACCAACAACAATTGATCGATTTGAACCGTTCGCTGCTTGAACAGAGATCAGAATACCGAAAGAGGCAACACAGTCATTTTTCTTCATGACAATGCTCCATCACATACGGCAAAACCGGTTCGCGACACGTTAGAAGCACTCGAGTGCGAAGTTCTATCCCATGCGGCTTACTCACCAGACTTGGCACCACTTGTTTGCATTCCACATTTCATGCTTGTGCACCTGGTATCACGTTTAAGAATCTATCTTCCAATGTTGATAAAAACCTATTGTTTTTTTTTTTTTTTTTTAATGTTTCGTGAAATAAGTATAGCTGGTCTAAAATGCGATTTATTTTCGGTGGTAATCTAGAACTATGCTGTATTGTTGAGTTAGATGGTTTTTTTTTTAATGCGACATCAAATTAAACTAAAAACAAACGAACACACCATGCCCAGTCGACGATAAACAGCGATAGTAACGCTCTGGAAATATGGAAAATCAATGGGGAGAGGCTCCTGATATTGTAATCTCTTATCGCAGATAAACGCAACAAAGTTGTCAAATTTTCGTAGTTGCCCGATTTGAAAATGTCGCGCGCAAAGCATCATAAACTTGGGTGTATTACAGCATTTTTCCAGATCAACCCAGTTGTGTGCAAGAGTCCCAATAGAAAACTTATGAAATTGCCCATTTACCAAATTTAATCAAAAAGCCAATTTGGACTACACCTTGTAAATATCATACCCTTCCAATACTTACGGGTAAAATCTTTCAATCTGACGGCGACTAAAGGGCTTAGATATCCGTCGACGTTGGTGAAAGGGTAAAAATATCCAGGGAACCCTCTAGTCGGGAAGTACTCAAATCGTGAAGATTCGATGTGTTCTTTGTCAACGGGATGCTCACCGGTGCAGCTTATCCAAATTTGATTTGTGCTGTCCGGGTTCTAAACAGAATATTGACTCGACTAAGAATACAATGGTTTACTAGTACGACAAGTGTAACTAATATACATACGGAATCGTATTCACTTTGAATTTCTTTCACCAATTCGGCAGGCATATCGGGTGGTAACGTTTTTGTGTCGTTGTAGTATTCAGGTACCCATCCATATATCTACAAAGAAAACAATGTAAATGTACGAGAAAACCAATTCAATTAACGTATGATGATGCATATTTTTAAAAATTTTTTGTTAGTTAAAGAAATTATATTTGGTATGGATTGAATAATGAGTTGAATAATATTTCGAAGCTATTCTTTAACAAACAAAAAAAATATAGAGATACTACTTTAGCAAATATAAAATCCAGAGAAATTTAAGCGATAAAAATTTCCAAAAATTCGTCTTTATCCAGAAGCACTTTATTCTGTCTAATAATAGCTTATGTCATTGGGAGAAACGTTTGACTGTGCCCAAGTATAGTTCAAAATGTGTATTTCGTGGTTTGATGCACCCGTGCATCGTGAACGTTTCGATAATGTGCATATTGCCTTCTTCAGAAAACGAAACTCATTGAGAAAAAGTTGTTGCAGAGTATTCTGAAGATTGTAAAACATTTACTTGTGTATTTTAGATTGTGAATTTAGTTTAAAATGGAAATAATTAATTTAAGTTAATTAAAAAAAATCATTAAAATAGAGTAAGCCATAACAATAATATATTTGCTTTAACACTTGAAATGTCATTTTAACGGCTTTTAATTTTTTTTACGATTTAAAATTAATTATTTCAATTTTAGACTAAATTCACGATGCAAAAATATAAACAAAATCATACGATTATACGTTTTTTTTTCTTTTTTTTTGTATGTTTCTATACTTTGGGTGTACAAATGAGTCGAGAAATAAAACTTTTTTCAGTTTTTTTTCAAAAGTTGGCTTTTTACACATGGATCATTATTGCATTAAGGCTTTCAATTATTGTCGCGTTTTATTAAGTTAAAAATATTTTTTTTTACGTTTGATGTCGACATTAGTTAGCCGACATACAATTAGAAAGTGAAGTTTTATTTTAATCAATGTCCGAGCATTAAATATATTATTATACGAGGTAGAACTACTTACTCTGTTTAATTTTAAATATACACATGGTGAAGAAGTGTTGTATCCAAAACCATTTGTTGGGCTACAATCACCGAAGTCGTCCATATCAACTTCACAAGCCTTTCCGTTTGGAGGTGGTTTTCCAAAGTCACAAATAACACGATTGCGTCTATTGTCTACTGTATATTCTGAGAAAAATCGCAATAATGAGTCGATCAAATGTCAATCAAAGTGAAAATTCATCGCTTACCAGCTAAGAAACTGTTCAGTAGGTCCACCCACTTCTGTATCGTGGTAGCATTCTTGCTATTGTACCATATCAAGGACCCTTCATCCGTGTTGTTGGAAATTGGTCTGAAACCCATGCCAGGGTTGGTACCTATCAAACTTCTATCTAATATCCATGTGGGTGTTCTGTCGTCTAACGTTGCAAACAGCCCGTGCATACATACTGCAAATAATGCTCCTAATACTGCATAAAAGCTGGTGTAGAACACAAATAATTTGCCTGGAACAAATAGATTGGTGTTGAGATTTATTCGTTTTTTTTTTTATTTTAATTTAAGGTAATATATACAAAATAATATGAAAATAAAATTAAACCCTATTATACTATTATATACTCTACATAAACTATATTCAAATTTATTACAATATTTCAGAAAACATTTGAAATGTTGTAATAAATGAAAAAATTATATATAAATGTAAACCTGTTAAAAAACATGCCTCTTTTTTTAATTTCAAACAAAACAAGTTGTATTTTATGAAATATTGTTCTTTTTTTGTTTAAAAGATGTTGTAAGCGTGCTTTAAATAATACATATATAAAACGTGTTTTAAACAATTCCAAGTGTTCAGCAGCCGGATTTTCCAAAGCAACTTGTTTGAATTTCTGCGTGATGCCTTACATCAGCTTATTGCTAGAAAACGCAATTCTTGTTTACAATACATGAGTAAATAAATTACTGCGGTTCTGGACGTATAGATCTATGTATTATCGAATGAATGAGTATATAATATAATATACATATATCCTAATAATCCATATTGCATAAAAACTTTCTTGTAAGCTAATGACGACAAGTTTCTATTGATTTATTATTTCGTGTCTAAACCATTTCCAGTGATTCCACAATTTTACGGGGTAAATGATAGCCCATGCAACCCCTCGAAATGCAGCTGACATAATCGATAAAGCATGTAATTGTCTTAATATTAATGTAACGCTGATCTTCTGTTTCTATGTTTTATATTTTTAGAATACTCCAATTTAAATATAACAACGTAAACCCATTGTTCTTTGTTTAATTCGTTGAGAGACAAAATTGATTGAGCCAATCAAAAATTGGTTAACGCAACCAACTTTGTTTGTTAAATATACTTAACGCTCTGCATCGTTTAAAATAATAGCATATAATTGGTTGGTCTAACATTTTTAAACATACATTTACTTCAAGCAAAAATCCATTGTTTGATTTTTCGGAAAATTGCAATTATTTGCACATGCACGGTTTTCTGATGCAAATTTAAGAAGAACTATGCTCTGCGTTGTTTTCTTTGGTCCATTACAAACGTACATTTATGTTCCAACATGATATTTACTCCCTTTCCGAGTGAAGATTGATTTCCATTCATCCGTTTGAATTTTCTAGTGAGTTACGTTAAAATTTTATTTTCTACGATACAGTAATGCACCGCAGAAAGCTTTAACATGCAATCAGGCCATATCTTTGTGCTATCAATATTTTGAAATAGTAACACTAGATGATAGATTTTTCCACCCTTCAGCGAAAAAAACTTTTGGAATAAATGCGTGTGAATTTCTTAAAATGTGTTAACAATTTTCAGACATTTAACAATGTTTGTGTGACACGGTTGTGGAAGACGAAGTCATAGAGGATTTTCATACCACTTTACTAATTCAGATAAATTAATGTTATGCACAGCTCATAATTCGTCCGTTTCACGTTAAATGTTTCTAAAGTTAAAAGTACAATTGACTGCGATCTATTAACAAATTAGGAAGTGTCGTTTACCGCAGTCGATGATATTGTACCATCGACGGCGTTAACAGTAATGCAAGAGCAAGAGCAGCGGAACAACAGTTAGTGAACGTGGACGGTTCATCATCATGTTCCCGGTTCAAGAACGATGAATGGGCGGATAAACGAATGAGTGGATTGGTGCTGGCTGGTCATCATCATCGTTGTCAGAAGACTCGCCGGAAATGATAAATTCAACAAATACCGCGCGTTTTAACTGAGAACGAGCCTTTGCCACCGACAGACCGGATATTTAATTCCATTTACGGTTAGTTATATTAAATAAGCGAGAACAACAACGGACCGTCGACTAACCAATGTAATACATATGTACGGCAACAATAATTGAAAATAATAACAATTATATAGGCGAATGCAATTGCATGTATTTCCGCTTCATCTCGCTTCGGCATTTTTTCCGATAGATCGCCGTTCCGTTAAGTGTGGTGAGATAATGAGACCATGTTGTGTTTTATGTAAACGTATAGTTTACACCGACATAGCATTACAAATTCATTCATTCATGCATTTGAAAGGCAATAACATGTTTAAAACAATTCCACATAATATTCCGGAATACTTAATAGCAGGCATTGCAATAAAGTCATAAATTTTAGCAAGCTATATTTGTGAAAAGTGATGTATGTACCTGTTTAGGAACATATTATGTCAAAGGATTGTTTGAATGAAAGAAATATACTTTTTGGCATTATTTTATTAAATGAAAGCAATTTCTTTGATACAATATAAGAAATTACATGTTTCAAAATAAAATATTTTTGTCAAATAGATAACTTCGACATCAGGTACAAAAAAATGATTTCTTGAAGTCAAGAAAAAGTGGCTCTTGGTTGCACCACGACGAGCCAGGTGTATCTTCTCTGGACGGCAGGGGCTTGTATCTCTTAGCACTAGATGGCATCAGGAGATACGCCTGGCTCGTCGTTTTTGAAAGAGGGCGATAGAATGCGAGAGACAGTAAAAATTCTACACCAAAAATTGGAATTACTTTTCTCTTAACATAATTAAACGCACACGATTTCAGTATACGGTTGCTTTACATACTAATAAATCGTCGAGCGCTTACATCTAAATTTAACTCCAATACGCTATTAATGTCGATGACGAAACCCTTAAACATGACGTGTAGAAAGTGTAAGCAAACATGAAACCCGCGAGAATATTCCCTACAGGCCCCCAAACATAAACAAACTCTTTGGATATAAAAAAGCATTAGGCTTGTTCGCAGAGTAATCAGAAACTAAGCACACGTTATTTGATTGGTGGAAAGAAATCCACAGCTGATATAGCGCTACTTGATTGGTTCTGACCCCTCTGATTAGTTTGAAATTTACTCTGGAAACAAAGCTATTGTGATTATTTTTCCAGAGCAAGCGCAGACATATGTAATTCTTAAATATTTATTTGATTCATCTACAAGCGAAGCTATTCCAAGAAACAGTCGCGGTTATCTTTGCTTCCGCAAAGTAGTCGTTCATGGTATACAGTGAGTGCGAAAGTTATGGAATTGATTTGAGAAAAATATCCCTAATTTTTTTGGAAATAAGCATGTTTTCCCTATTTCGTTCAAGTAATGACGTCATCTATGATAAGACAAAATCAATATCGTAACATCTGGAGACCTGAGGGGCCAATTCTATTGGTACCTACCGATTCACCTCCGAGGAAAGGCGATTGTTTAAAAATAATCGTTTAATTTCTTGAATAACAACATTTATCTTTGCTTTTTGTTATTAAAATGAATCGTTTCCCACTCTTTAAATTACTTATATTAGAAAATTTTGTAATATGAGGTATTATAATGTTGATGGTACCATTTACACGATTAAATGATTTATCAACGCAGGCTGTCATTGAAAAAATATCGATTGCGTGAAAGCCAGAAGTGTACCCCACTACTTAAAATTGATGCAAAAATGTTTATTAAAAGAAAATTGACTCTCTTAAAGAAATTATGAATTTTATTTCATAATTTTTACGCTCTCTGTATAGTAGCAAAGTCAGGCCGCCGAACATAACTAGATAATTACAAAAGTCGTTTAATCGTTTCTTCCTAACAAATCAAATTTTCAAGCGGCTATGACTTAATCGAATTAATTAAAGTAACAAAGAGTCCCGTGCTAATTAAGTTATGTACGTCTCGAGCCTAACTGAGCTGCCATTTGTACTTGTAAGAAATGCTATATTTGGATAAATAACCTAAATGACGTAATAAATATGTATTGTGTAAGCGTATAATATTCTTTCAACTTATAATAAAATAATAAAATTGAATACTGTACGAGAGTTTAATTTTAAATACGTTTATTGGTGTCGCTTTTTTTTGTAAAGTAGAGCAAAATCGTGAATTAGTGGCATTGTTACGGTAGTACAGTAAAGAACTTACTGAGGAATAATGAAAAAATTATTCAGAAAAAGATTTTTGACTTGACTAATGTTAAATGCGTTCGCGAATTAATTTGGGTCAGAAATATGGGCTATAAGAACGACTTAATTGATATTGTTTCCAAAGCGCCTAGTATCTGAGTTAATTGGCTCCTCACAATAAGGAATGAAGCATGAATTGACTCGCCTCACAATAAGGAATGAAGCATGAATTGCTCGATTATACCTACCTACTAAGTATACAAATATCAGGTGGGCAATCACGATTGGGTGGCAATTTTTGTTTTGTTAAATATATATTGTATTTTGCAAAGAGGAAAAATTGTGAAAACTTAGAAATTTATGATTCTTTCTAAATTATTTAGATGAAATTTGGAGTGGGATAAACATGTATGTTTATATGATCCCCTCGGGGCAAAACCAACAACTTCTGAACAATAAACATGCCTCAAATTTTGAATTACGAATGGAATTCTTGAAATTAACACCTTCAAATAGGAAATAGACTCAGACACGAGTGGCTTCGAAGACAACCTTCCCTACGCGTAGATTCAATCTACCAGAAATAAAATAATTGAATCGTAAAAAATTAGCACGTTCTTGAGATTGTATTGATTCTTTACAAACACCGCTTAACTATCGAATACGAATTGTAAATAATTGATTGCAATAAATATTAACGCGGATAGAGGGCGAACTTGAGCTGAAACCGAATAAGAGTAGTAAAAACTGATTTAATCCAACTTCATCGACAGTTAATCATAAGACCACACAATCGTTGCAACCACAGCGTACCAGGATAGAGCCGTACAACCTGCGCAAACCGTAATAAGTTTAGCTTATTTAGCGATATGAATGTGCAAAAGATGTGTAAACATGCGCTCGTGAATGGACATAATAAATTAAAAGAAAGGTATTAGGCATAAATTGATTCACCAAACATATCCACGTATTGCGAAGTTGATTTATCACGGTTATATTCGTCCAAAGTCGCTATTTACTATCGTCATTTGAACAAGTTAAAAGAAAAAGTGAATTAAGTTGAAAGACGTAACTTTACACCGCGAAATTAAGTAACGGTGTTGGCCGTATAAAATTACGCACTGTGACCTTATGTGAGGAGACTTACTTATTAAATTGGCTACCTATTTATATTTTTGTTGAAATTCGTGGATAAGTTTATTTTGGAAAAATTGGAGTATCCTTTGTTGCAAAATATGGTTTGCTTTAATTTTTAATGAAGTTATCCACATAAGTTTCAACGTTATTTTCATAATTTATCATTCTTGTAATTTCATGCGTGAGGGTTAAGGAAAATGGTGAAGATCTGAGGTAGATTGTGAAAAGATACCATAGAAATACATTGCGATATGTGACACATAGAGGTTGTCTTACGATGCATTTCAACACAGTATCGACTTTCTGCTCGTGTAAATTAAAATTAAGGCCTGCTATCGGTATATCTCTGTATAGCAAGGATTCGCTTTTCGAGCGATATTTTAAAGTAAACCGTGCTCCTGCTTGCACCACGCGGTCTTCAAACGCGGTTTCGTGCAGTACACAAAAAAATTCGAAAAATTTATTTCTGCTCGTTCGAAATTTTTTCGTCACTTAGTTCGTTAAAAGGTAAAAATTCACTTCGTAGAAATATCTTTCGGGTGATGTCGTGTACTTAATATTTTACTTGACGTTTCGCTGACCATCCTGTCAGCTTCTTCAGAAGATTTCTAAAGACAGTCTTTAGAAATCTTCTGAAAAAGCTGACAGCATAGTCAGCGAAACGTCAAGTAAAATATTAACTACGCGACATCACCCGAAAGACATTTCTACTATGGATTACGGTCGTGAAAGCCTACACTCAAAAATTCACTTCGTTTATTTCTTAATCTTATATAGTGTGGTATCCAGAGAATCGGGGTACTCGTTTAGAACTAAGAACTATCGCTGCTAGGGTGGGATCAAATTCTTCATGGGAATTGACCGATGAAAATATTCAAAATAGGTTGAGAGTCCACTATGGTAAAAAGCCCGATCGTACTGTGCAAAATAATAAACCACACCGCTATAGAAAGATATCGTTGTTCGTTGATAACGCGCGTAATATCATATTAAATTACATCCCACTTATAAATTATAATATATGTTATATTATACCTTGTTGTTGATAACACCTTCTTTGAATTTATTCTTGACTAATCTGTGACTATTTGTCCATTTTTTTGAGAATACGCTCACATGGTACGGATGTAGCTGCTATAGATCATTAACTCAAATAAGATTGGATATATTATTGATTTTTCATTTTTCCATCAAAAGCAAAGGATCTTTAGTTTTTCTTAAAAGAGGTTGATCTACACATACGCGTTCATCTTCACTTGGTAAACGGTATTTGATTTCGATTGGATACTTTCACTTAAATTGATCATAGTTTACCCTGATCGATGGTCGTTTCCCATATGCTGTTTCTGTTTGGAACCCTTCCTTTTTGAAGCTTACAACTCCAAATTGGATACGGATTCGTGTAAATTGAAATAATTCGAATGGGCTGTATTCGTATCAATATACGGATTCATGGAGATTCGTCTTACGTAAGATATAGATTTACACAATTTATAGTGGAAAGCTACCGACATAGGAGTTGCTTAATTATTCATATATCGCGGCGTTATGGAAGTGGTAAATACGCAGAAAATACAATGTCGCTTCATGCGATCTGAAGATTAGTCACAGATCTTTATTACATCACACGCATTACCTAAAAGTTGCGTTTGGAAAAGAAGGAAATTTGCGGTTACAAAAATGCGTAATAATGTGATTAATACGTAAATTTAGCAATTATTTTATTTCACGTAAATGGACGCATACTTACAAAGAACGCTTCCTTTATTTAACTTTTTTTTTTACTAATTTTTTCCAGAAATATGCATACTTAGAACTAGTGTGCCTTCCACATATTAATTTAAATGATTAAAAAATGAAGTAAATTACTTCAAAAAATTTGATTGCTTAGACCTCCATAAACTGAACTACGCGTATAACACGCTTGCATATGTTTGTTTTGAATTGGAAATAGGTCAACAATACCATACGACCTTCGTACACTTTCTAGTAACAATAAATTATAAGCATGCGAAGTTTAGTTCCAAAGGAGGCAATAGTAACAACAATTAATTACTATGACACTCGATTAATGAAATTGTGAATTCTCTTCAGTTGCACATGGCACCACACACTATGGGGCCGATCGCCGAAATCGCCTCAAAAATACCAAAATTGAAAATTGAAACAATATCAATCAAATTACAACAACTTACATAAATAAATAAAAAAGTTATAGATTTTTGAGGCGGTTTTCTCGATCAGCCCCGTAGTGCGACGCCCCATTTAGATTTTAACGGTACCATCCTTCGTTATTGAAATAATTTATACTGAATAGTTACTCACGGCACCGTTCACCATAGATAACAAGTCGAAGAATAGTGTTTACTTAGTTTGCATATCATCATCATGCTTTCAATTTAGATTTATCTAGATCTTCGTCTAACGAATAACGAAAAAAAGAATTTCTCTAGTTTGACCAAGGCAAAAATCTTAGATTTCAATCCAAGATCAAAAATAATCGTAACAAGCTCAGCAGTGAAGAATCTACATAGCTGTTTCTTCCCAAAAATTGCTGGTGCATTAATAGTGATTCATTTTTATTTGTTGCATGCGTATTACGTATGCATTTCATCATATCTTACTTACATACAAAGGCAAGGACACGGTCAAACAAATACAGTTACTCACTACACTCAATTCGGTCGTCCCCGTTTGCCAAACAATGACAAAATGTGATGAAATCGTACAGCTGTACGACAAGTTACTTATGCATATCGATATGTAGGGAAAGGAAACATGCAAGCCCAGGAAAAGTTTACTTATTTACAGCTCATTTTCATTGGGTTTCGACAAAACTCATAGATATAAATTTTTGGTTATTTTCTTGCATTTTGGGGCTGAGCCCATTAGGCACCGAGAACTGTTTGATTTAAATTGTACGTATTTATCTGTAAGACTACCTAACCTTGGGTGTGACGAAGTTTCACGATAAAGGCTGCTGGAAACAATTGATTGGAAATGAGGCTAGTTGAAGAAATTGAGGAGAAAAGCATGCGTCCAAATACTACCTTCTAAATGCAAATCCACAGATCTTGGTGCAGCTAGCTTGCTTGCGTCACGCTTATCACGTAGACGGTCGTTTGAAAAGAATGCATACTGCCAAGAAAGTATGGAGCGTGTAAAATTGATGAATTAGTACAGCATGCCTATAAACAACCAAAATAATGGAGTCAGCCTTGAGCCCAATGTATCCCCTTCCGATACCGCTGTTTCCTTCTCTTTTATGGCTTACGTTGCTCTCCTTCGAAACGACAAGCCAACTATGTTTCTGCCATCTCGAAAGCTGCGAAAAAAAGCGGGTACACTTCCCCAATCAAGTCCAGTTCTTAGACTACTGAACTAGAGAAGGTGCCGCATCTGAGTGCTCTGAATGTTGATTTTTTTTTTCAAATTTCTAACTTTTTAAGTTTCAGAAAAGCGGCGAAAGCGCAAATGTAAATGGTAATTTGATAGATAATTGGAAAAATATTATTGCCCAAGACGTACTTATAACTTCGTAAGATTGGTTTGTCTTTTAGAGCGGTGCCAACAAAAACATAAGAGAAGCGGCGAAAAATCGGCCAAGGAACCCTTAACAATAATGTTGTACCACCAGAAACCCCTAAATGGTGCATACTTTAATTCCCCACGGGCCCCTGTTAAATAGAGGTTACATTGTAGATTAATAACTACAGTTAATCCAATAAATCATTTATAATACAGCTGCATTCAGTATAATCTCGTTTTATTATGATAATAAACACAAGCAACATTGCAAATATGATTGTTGTAAAGTGAGGAGGATAATTTATGCAAACATGCATGTTCTGGAACGAACACATTTAATTCAAAGTTACACACGTCTGGAATGTGCAATAATACGGTAAACGTGTGCACACAGCATGCATATAGCTCGGGCATTTCTCATATTATCTGGCTCTAACTAGTGGTATCCGATGAGACAGGTAGATGCGCGTTAACATTTTAAGCAAACGAAAGAACGAATTCCTCCGTATTTTTCCGATACTTTCCGTTTGCTTGTTAATCGCGAAGCCATTATCTGTATCGCTGCCGGGTGCCACACGGTCGTCTCTTCTTTATAGACTTTGAGACGATTTGATGGGACTTAATGGAAAACGGATCGGCCCCCGGAGAACCGGTTAATAGGACACCGGCGCCGCGTCTTCTGACGATGTTAAAAATAGAGTGAAATAGGTGTGTAGGGCTTTGTAAAGGTATATGCGTGTATCCGTTAGAGGCAATCCCATGTCCCGCTAAAGGACTAATTTCATTAACCTCAACGTAAGAAAAATTAACTGGCCAATAAATTCTAGTAATAAAGAAAAGACGTTTTTCGCACCCCATTTGGCATGAAACAGCTACATAGACAACATAA
>LR737380.1:38167553-38207386 GCA_902655005.2 Marronus borbonicus | reverse complement strand
TATTTAGCACGAAGTTCGTTCTACAAAGAAAAGAATTTTTTACATTACCGCTTCTTCTCGGGTTTCTATGTGCCTCTGTAATTGCTTCGGCATATCTGGCGGGAAATCCCCTCTCTGCCTTATATAATCCGGTACCCATCCGTATATTTTATTCAGTTTTAAAAAAACGCAGGGTGTACTTTTGTGATACATATATTTGTTATCCTTTGAACAATCACCCCACCAGGTTACGTCGAAACCGCATACTTCGCCTACGCGAGGGAAATCGTTGTAATGGCATGTCTTTCCGGTGGCGGTACCTTTCTTCTCTTTCCCCGGAGCGTAATATTCTGAAATTGCAAAGAACATTTATTTAATTGTACTTCTTAGGATAGAATTCATTACTGTCCAGAAATTTATCGAGACGAACGGTCCACTTTTCGTTGACTGTATGGCCGAAAGTCTTATTTTCGGCTTCTAACCAGATTAACGTGCTTTCTATATCGTCGGACAACGGTCGAAATCCCAGACCGGGATTTGTGCCTATTGCGGATTTCCCTAATTTCCATTTCGGTATTCGTGGATCTAGCGTTTGGAAGAACACCCACATGAATAAGGAGAAGAACGCTATGAGTACCGTGTAAAATATTAAGTAGAAGCTGCCTAATTTACCTGAAAAAAAATTAAAATCGTTAGGTCACTCTCAAAAAAAATAACAACTGCAAGCTCAAAGTTAACTCTAAGATTTCAACCAGTAACAAATTAAATCCTTTCAATAGTAATCGCATTTTCTATCAATCTGTGTTGAAATATTTATCCGACTTGTTTATAGGATTGAAGAGCATTAATACGTCAAAACTTTGAAGTAATTTTTGGTATCCTTTGTGAAGAATACTGAATGTTGGGGATTTCGGTCATTAAGTCTCCAAGTTTTCAACGACAAATTTAGTGAGAATTACTTCTTACTGTTTTTTGAGGAAATCCCCTGGCCCTGAATTCAGTAGTGGTGCCATATATGCTTTTCACGGGTGATTTGGGAGAGTAGACATTTGTAACATGTATTAAAAATTAAGACAACGAAATATAATTTTCAAATTAATACGTTAACCCGTAATATCTGGCTGTATAACACATATAGCATATATAATAAGAACTCATTCTCTGATAGTACCAGTAGCAATTGGTGGTGACGTAAATGGAATGGCGTGGGCAACAATTCGATTTTCTCGTGTATTTTCGTTGCATAATAAAATGTACAAAGTATACGTCAACACCCACCGCTATTAGATAATACACACGAAAGATATAATAATTCAGGCGTTATTAGGTCAAGAAGGTTACGTGCTGCTAGCAAAGCAAGAAGTGGAATTGAACTTAAAAACCATTTTGACTGACGTAGGTTTACTCTATTTATTACACATATTGTACCTAAAATTGATAAAGGTGATGATAATTTTTTTTTCTTTCTGTGTAACGAAGTTTCACACATCAACGATTTAACTATCCAAATTTTTAATGAGTTCCTCAATTGGTGACAAATCTGGGATTAGAAGTGACGTCCTTAACCAGAATTCGTGTCTTTTTTACAAATACATTTCTGGTTACCAGTTTGAAAACTGTTTTTGAATTGTTTAGTGGTTTATTCAAAATTCTCAGAAAAAAATTTCCTTTATATTTTGAAATGATCGAGTTCGCGCTGTTTCAAAAATGTAAGCTTAATATTCAAAACATGCAATATAAGTACGTATAAATAGTTACTTTTTGTGCTTTTTTTGTTATTATACAAACAAACTAAACGATCTTAACCAATTCCGTTACACCCTTTTCTTAATATTATAATGTGAATAATATGAATATACTACGTGCTAAAAATTTAAATGGAACATCCTGTATAAGCAGACAGGCGCACACGCATACCATGCATTCTTTAAGTCCTGCAGGCGGTATCTACTGGATACCGTGAGTAGTGAGTCATTTTACAAATTAATGAATCACACTTTCAATTATTCTACACTGATAAAATTATTAAATCGATAACATAGCGTGAGAAGGTCGTAGACGGATAGGGAACGCCAAACAGGGAAATGGTACAAACGTCATTAGTTGCGAAACTACAATGTAAACAAAACTCATCTTACACCAGCTTTCGAAATCTCTTCCCAAAACCGTCTTGCTCTCCTTATCGAATAATTTCTTCCTGTACGGGTAGTACGTTTCGAAGTCCTCGTGCCTTTCTATGCCCATTTCCGTTCGATAAATGTAATAAACTATATACAACACTAAAAACTATTGGACGGACTAAAAGAGGTTAAAAACAACGTAAACACTACATGTAAGAAGGCGAGGCCGGACAATGCCGCCGTTGAATGTCGGACAGCGTTGCCACAAACTGAATTGACCGTTAATTCGTCGTTATTGCAGGTATACTGGTAGCCTGCCTTGAGGTCCGTCGTCATTAACATGGGTACAGTAATTACTTAATGCTAGAATTTCGCTAACGTGAATAAAATATTCCATGAAATCCTATACATTTCGAAGCATATCTTTTATTGTTTTACAGCTAGAAAATACGAGGAGTCTATAGAAAGTAAAGTAAGGTACCTAATTCTAAAGTATACATTACGTTAATGAAGAGGCTATAAGCGTACCTCCTACCTATCAATTTCTTGATTTATTTACATAAAAGCGATTCTTTCCATGGCCTTAGAATACCGAATTTACATTGAATTTTTCATTGCTTTCCTTGGTTCTATTTCTCTTCCAGCAAACGCAATCCCTTTTATTAGCATTTCACCTTATTGTTAGTTTGTTAAGAGCATGTTGGCGCCAACAAGTAACTCCATCCATATTTTTTGGATAAAATACGTTTTCTTTTATTCTTTATACTTTATTCTGGAATTTTCTTCATACTTTCCTTTAACCAAAAAATAATGCTAAGATAGCTTAGCTTCCTCATGGTATTGATGGAATAATTCACGGCAAACGCAACAAAAGGAGAGAGAAAAAAATACACTAACACACGGACATGTTTCCGCCTACCCGGTATCATCAGCCTGGTTTCGAGGGTATTTTTCATATCTCTACCTTCTATTGCTGTTGCCTCACAGTTAATACCGCAACTTTGAAAACGACAAACGGCAACAGCGATAGAAGGTAGAGAGATAAAAAATTACTCTCGAAACCACGCTGATGACGCCGGGTAGGCAGAAACAAGTCCGTGTGTTAGTGTTTTTCTCTCTCCTTTTATTGCGTTTGCTGTGAAATATTCCATCAATACCACGAGGAAGCTAAGCTATCTTAGCATTATATTTTTTGGTTATTGTTTCTAGGCATTTTCTGATGTGTTCTGTTTATACTTTCCTTTATATAACGCTATTATCGAATTGAGATGTTCCTCCTGGATTGGAAATTATATTATCGAATTTAATGAATTGAGATTGGTAGGCTTCCTTAATTTATTGCTTCTACCTCGCTGTCACTTTTCATTATTTAATGCAACGTTTGGGATAGACGGGCATTGGACAATTTTTAGTTTAATTAATTTTACTATTTATTTTAAGACAGAAAACCCGCAATGGGAAAGTATCCCCATGAGGTGGCATGACTTTGGGTATTTTTTGAGGATAATGTGGAGAGGTGCACGAATACTGCAATTTATTTAAATATCACATAAATAGACGAAACTAAGTTCAAGAATAATATGTGTTGTTTACAGTACACAATGGACTGTGTACGTTTATCCTATGTCTATAAATAGTTTTGAAAAATCCTTACAATATTTCCCTCTCCCGATTCAACGCAAAGAAATATTTTTGAAAATATCGGAACAACAGCCTTATCTTCTACTGTTGAGCAATGAATGCCATTCCGTGCCGCCGAACATTGTTTTAATCGATAGCAGTAGGCTTTCACGGCCGGAGTCTGAATTCGTACGGACAGTACTTATTTCCGGGCTTGTTGACCGTGGTGTAGAGTTCCTTACATTTCTTGTCAATATTTCTAAATCAGTAAATGTGGAATTATACACTTTTTATTTTTTTACCACCCTTATAGAACAGCATTCCGAGACATTGGTTAAGACAAATTTAACTCTTAATTTTTTTCTCCCTTTCATCTCCCGTCTTCTAGCGTCGTATTAAAATAAAGCCAATTACCCACTTAAATCGTTTATTTAAAACAATAGTTTAAAATATTTAATCTCCCACAAATAATTATTTTTCTTAGAGTTAGCAAACGTGGTGTGTAAGTTGCCTATTTGACCAGTGCAGCGACAGTTTCTATCTGCATAAGTTGAATTAAACGCACCAATACATACAACTTCTTTTGTTTGATGTATTAATTATTATTTAATTTAAAGATATGGATTACGAAAAATATTCACCCGAAATAGTAAAATATGTAATTTCTTTATTTAATATTCTACATTACTTTCGTATACATAAAATATTTTTCTTAATGTAAAATTAGAATATTGCCCTGGTAATGTACATACAAAAAGATTAAATAGAAAGTAGGAGATAGCAAAAATAATAGCAATTAGTTAACAATAATAACAAATTCAATCTTAAAACATTTTTTAATATTAACAATTTTCCACTTAAGGCACTTCAATAACAAAATTCGGTCCGAATAAAATATTGTCACTTTATTTGGGAATCGCTAACCTATTCGATTCTAGATATACAGTAATCAAGCTATGGGCGGACTTCGTGTTAATCTATTAGTAGTTCGAAATGTACCGATCCTGTTCTATCCGCTCTGCTATGTTGAATGTTTTTAGCCCAGGCTTTGCATTCAACGTTGATGATATTGCCAGCTGAAACACACCGAGGATAAATCAAGCTTTAGAACTTGAATTGAGATACTGGATAATCCAGTTTGAAAAGTACAGAAATGAAGACTCGTTAGCACCATTCTTAGAAATCTTTCAAGTATTGGCATTTTAGAGCACAATTTTCGCCTACTTACATTTTGGTCTTTCAAAATGGACGGCAATAAGAGGACTGAGATAACCTTCGGAATTCTCGTACGGATAGTAATATCCAGGAAAACCTTGAATATCAGGATAGTATTTAATGGGACCCAAATTTTCAGCGTCGGGCTTATTTTCACCTTCACAAGTTATCCAAACAGTTCGTTTAAGCTAAAACAAATGTTTATTAAAAATGCCAGATGCCGTAAAATGCCGTTACCTCCTCATCTTTGATGCTCATTATATGTTCTTGCAACTGCTTAGGCATATTTTCAGGAAACTCAGCAGGATCGATGTAGTATTCGGGCACCCATCCGTATATCTTATTCAGCTTGAGAAATATACACGGCGAATTTTTGTGGTACATATATTTGTTGTCTTTAGAACATACATCCCAATTCTTCACTTCAACACTGCAAACTTCGCCCCTTAATGGTGGATTCGAATAGCTGCACTTTTTTACGGAAGTAGTGCCTTTTTGCGATTTACCCGGAGTGTAATAATCTATAAACGGCATCCGAAAAGCGCAATGCAACAATAAATCTTATCTTGAGATAACGTACCATCTAAGAAATCGTTAAGGAGACTTGCCCACCTTTCGTGGCTGCTAATATTTTTCCCTTGTAACCAAATCAGTGTGCTATCCGGGTTCTCGATGGGCATAGGACGGAAACCAAGGCCGGGGTTTGTTCCTATTAGTGAGCTATCCAATTTCCATTTGGGTATCCGTTGATCGAGAGTTTGGAAAAAAACCCACATGCATATCGCTACTAATGCTGCCAGCATTCCATAGAAGATTAAGTAAAAAAGCCCAATCTTAGCTGTGTTCAAATATGAAAAACTATTAGTCAATACATATAGTAAATGGAATATAAACAATACTATTTATTATTATTATTAATCTTATCAATTATCTATATTGTCCGTTTTTGATGAGCGAAAACGCAAACAAAACAATATGGACTATCAGTAGGGCTAACATTGCTTTTCTTCACCCTCAAATCTGCAGTAGCATTCTATTTAACAGTAGATCGTTCAAAAAAGTTTCCATGCAATAATTGCTGGTATTTTTCGTTGGTTTCCAGCATCATTTATGAAAATTTGTCGTATATTTTTATATTAAATATTTCTTCTTAATTGCTTTTAATAAATGAACCTCAACTGAAGTTGAATTAAAAAAATAAAAAGTAAAAGGTTGTAAGATGTTTTTTAAGTTTAAGAAGAGTCAGTAATATGACCTGGTAATAGCCATTCAAAGTGCTTTTTAGTTCATTAAAGACAACGAATAAATAAGTTACGGGTTGGGACGCTTTTATAGACTTCTACGTATCTTAAAAAGTTTACTAAATAAATTATCGTACCTATATTTTCTTACCCAGAACAATTTCCGAGCATAAGAAGATTGACACCGGAACATTAGCATTGAACTTTTACGTGTTTATAGTAAAAACTCCAGCTTACATCAAGAAATATTCAATAATCGAGCCTTTGAAATGACGTCCGCAACTCACCCCAACTGGAACCACTTCTCCCGAAAAAGCGTTTCGTTTGCGGGTCCCAAAGGAATTTCTTGAATTTCTCCTTTTCCGTCAATTTCATCTCCTCCGGCTTGATATAGTAAGCGGTCTGCGCCGTCAGCAATTCCTCCTGTTTGATCATTGCGATCGATTGCTGTCTCATCTTGGCATTGTTCTGCTGCTGACTGGCGGCTGCCGCCGTACCAGCAGCTGTGGCCGTATTGGCCGCCGCGGTAACGCTCGATGGCATTTCGCGAATGCTGAAAACGCTCGTGTTCCGTCAAAATATTCCGAAATGAGGCGTTAAAGCAGCAGGCGATGGATGAACGTGACGCACTCTACGCCACCACCTTCAAACACTACAAGCTCTTCCCTATAGCCGGGCTCTTATTTAGAGCGTTGGACGCGAACAACTGATGGCTGCATTCAGAAAAGTTAGCGCATACGGTCACTGTAGGAGGGCCCCGGATATTAGCGATTTTGTACATAAATACATCCTCATCACAGAGGTACTCAATAATTTTTTTACGCAAACCGCCAGCCATCGTTAACACCACGTTATTAATCTTCCAATCTTAAATTTTGAACGAGATCTCGTCATTGCGCTAGCTTTCTGACGGAAGGTATAAAGGGATCTATCAAGTTACTGACAGGATTTTATAAAAACAATATTCCATTTATGCCATAAGCGCCGTGAAGTGCCATCGTTTTGCAATCATGTTTACAGAAGAAAGTGTAGTTCAGGTTTGCAATATCTTAGACCGGGCAAGAGCACTTACAACCCAAGTGACAATATTTTTTCCATTGGTCGGGAAAAAAATTTGCAAATCTAACACACATACATGTATGACATTTGCATACAGACTGCCAATAATTGTCAAGCTAATACGTTTTCATTGATATTGATGATACAGTTGGGTTCAGGTTGTTTAAAGGCTTATGGGTGGATAGAAATAACTAGTAGTAAATAAAAGCTTCCAGGACTACTTTCTGATTATTGCTTTTTTGTATTTTGCAACTTTCTTAAAAAAGGCTTAAGTGCTTTCAGTGTAGTACTTTTATGTAGAATTTAAGAATAAATTCGTTAATCTCTTCTCTTAAGTTTAAGTAATGACGTCATATTACAATCATTTGCGTTCTTTACGCAAGAGTCATCAATTTTTGGAAGCGGTTTCTATCTTCTTAGAGTTCGGCAGCTAGAAAAATACATGCAAACAATTTTTGATTGCTCGACAATGCTGCCATCGTGTTTTTAATATGTCGGTTGATTAATTGAGGAAGAGTTTTGTTTTTCAAATTTACTAATGTTCACATTTTATAGTAAATAACCGTTAAAAGGTGAAACTCTACTTTTGCCACATGTAGAACTTATTTTGCATGAAAGCTGAACTCACTAGATAGTCCATTAATACATCTAATGTACATAAAAACCAACCAGCCTGGCATTGACGATTAGCCATAATTGCTGGCTGAATATCTCTGTCTGGTGGTAGAATGAAGCAACACCAGGAGCTGCTTCCCATCAAATAATAATGCGTGGCAGCTGCAAATGTACAACCACGCAGTTATTTCTCGTTCTTGCATCAATTGAATTTAATACAGACTTAAATCTAAATCAGAATTTACGAAGTTCTCGAAGAAATTTAAAGATGAAACAAATTTTTTGTGCGTCAATGTAACTTGTAATGTATACATATTATAAGTGCACCACGTATCAAATGTAAGATTGCAATCATGTGCTCTAGCACATGATTAAGTCTATAAGTCAATAAGTCTACTTATTCGCAACGATCTGCTCATATCGCGAATAACTACGATGCACTCCTATATCTGTTGTTACCATAACAAAACCGCCGTTGCATAACATCCATTCGACTAACCTAATAGTTTGAACACGTACTGAATGGTCCGATATCCAACTTTCATTGAAAAACATTTATAAATGGCGTTACTTGCATTGTATATTATGCGAAGGTTGTACAAACGTAGTATATTATAGAAGAATAATACAACAAAATTAAAAATTAATTGCAAAAGAGGCAACACATACTTTTAGCTTAAAATAAAATAAAAAGTTGAAAGGATCTACAATCTAACATGTTTTGCAATATAACTTAAATGATAATATATTTTGTTGATGAATAACGCGGTATTTGAATACGCTGTGAAAAGAAACTGAAACTCAAATATGGTGTTTAACTATCGGAAGTTGAGTAAAGCAAAAAATAATATCTAGATTCAAAATCACCAAAAAATACCATAAAATGAGAGTTTTCAGTGAAGTTGGATGCAATTTATAAATGAAACGGAATCGCGTGATAAATTCAAAGAAATGTTTGGACATGTTTAAACGCGTTTCTGCAATGTTAACATCGACCATTACTACACCTCAGAAACCTAAGGTCAGTCGGCAAAATGCATTTTTCCCGGACAACATGCACCAAACAAACTAAAGTCGATTCCATCAGACGAAAATCTTATGGCGTCGATTTTTTGGAATTCCCCAGACATAATTTTGATCGATTATTTGAAAAATGGAAGGACAAACACGAGCAATATTATATTGATTTATTATACTGATTCAATGCTGAACTAAAGGGCAAGACTAGATCAGCTACGGTACGAATTGGCGATCCATTCACCATATTTGCCAGATTTGGGTCCCTGTAGCTTCTTTCTTTTTCCAAACTTGAAAAAATGGCTTCGCGGAAAGCAATTCGCGTCTAATAAGGCGCCAATTGCTGAAACAGAGCTTTATTTTTGCAGGGTTTGAGAAATCCTATTAGTTGGATGGCATAAAAAAGTAAAAACATCGTTGGGCTAAGTATATAAAAGGAGATTATGTCGGCGAATATATTTACTAAATACAAAACGATTCTCTTCCTTAACATAACTTTTTATCATACTATCCTCGTATATAGTACATCCTGTATAATTCACAATCCAGCGTTACTTAAATTTTCTCTCCCAAAAAAAATGCCAGGAACAACATGTGTAATGTACCTACATGTTTCAACGAGCGGATGTCTTATCGTCCGAGTGCTTTAATTCTTTTCGTCAGTGTGTCACGAGCAATTTTCTCCGACGAATATTATCTAACCTACGACATTTAGGATAATTACATGGAATATAAATTATTTTATTAGGCAACAAATTATACATACATAATGGACCCTTCGTCCGTCTCGTTTTCGCATAGTTAGAACTAGCTTGCGTAATAGACAACCGGAATGTTGAGTTCCAGTTCAAGTCTTATTCTTCAGATTTCCTTCCTCTTTTAGTTTCACGCCGAATTAACAATTAGCTAATTACTGCAAAGAAGGAATATATGACTCAGCGTTGCGGAAATTATATTTAGTGAATTTTTACATTTAGTGAAGTGTTTCACTTATTGCAATTTTAAAATATTATTGATCCCAGTTAATGTTTAATTTACAGATTGATACAGCTCCACTTCTGTAATCTAAACATGCAGTAATCCGAACATCAGTACTAGCTGGTAATGACGTAAATAGACCTTGAATTACAATGCTTCGATTTTCTTGTGTATTTTCGTTATGCAACGGAAATACACGAGCCTATCTTGCGGTCTTCCAGAAACTCGCCCATGTTCCATCTCCGCGCCATTCTTCCTTTGGTTTAACTCATTGTACAAAACAACCGACTTGCCAACCTAACAAATTCGAATACTTTGCGAAAGCTTTTTTCAAACAAATATTGCAGTATACAGCTTTATGCTTTATGCTTTATTGATCATTGCATAAAACTACGTTAATTAATCGTCAGTCAGAGGCAATTATCGTATATGTTCTTCTAAAAAACGTTGTCGTAATTTGTACAGCCTAAAGTTAGAGAAGAGAAAAATTCCACATACACTACCCGACAAAAACATAGACGCGGTATCGTTTCTATTTACGAAACAAAGTTTATAGACATTATATAAAATGGAAATGAGGGTTATTTATACTTGTTATGTAAATATTCCATTTATAGATATTTCTGGGTATTTATTGCTTTATGAGGGGTAATTGAGATTTTCCCAGATGAAAATAGGAATTTTAAATGCGACAAAAATTTAGACCCTGCGCATTTATTACGTTAATTTAAGCAAAAATGTTTTAATTTGATACTTCTCTTTATATGCAGCGGTTGTGCTGGTAAAGTGTACACATTTCACCACGAGAAATTATATTTTATAAAGTGTTTGCAATATGGGTAGAAAAACGCAATTATCCTTGATAGAAAGGGGTAAAGTTTTATGGTATTCGAAAATCTCGGTTCCTATCCGACTTGATGCGCCATCTACATATCGAGCGCTGTTTTGGTTCCGCATATACTTATAGCACGCCCACTTACAAGAACAAGGAAACCATCACAGACCGACGGATCTCAAATATATATTTATAACACGCCTTCTTTTTAAATATTACCCACTGAAGACAATGCTAAGGTTTCTACTACAAAATCATAAAAAGACATTAAATATCCACCAATCGTAAGATCTTTAAAAGGTTTTTTTACTTACGCCCCTCTTTTTGTGGTCATGCACATTGATATTTTAAAATACATTTTGGTGTAAAAAAAGAGTACGTTTTGTTACTAACATAAGAAATCTCCATTTTTATTAGGAAATGGGGACGGGGTTTCTGAACGCCCACAATTTGAAAATAAACCAATAAAATAACCGCGTAACCTTAGTATCTATTTCAATGCGTACTTTATGATCAGTTGCATGGATAGGAATTAAATTTTAATTTAGAATTAAGTTAATAACATCAAAACCTTCTATCGACATGTTACATATGGTTGAAATCAGAAAAAGAAGCTGTCTGAGGGTGTTCACACCCAACATGACGCGGATGAGAAATATAAAAATCGATAATGGCCGAAAAGCCATATAAAACACACCAATGAGCAGACGATCGATCCCCTATCCTGTATCTCCAATAATAAGCGAAATTTCCATAACGAGGGTCAAAAATGAATCAGCCTAGATGGAGAAGTTATGAAGTAGATTATTATTACAATGTTTTTGCAAGCGCTATTGGGGGCTACCGGAATGGATGGAATAGATGATGATACTTTTATTGCGCAACAATTACAAAGAAGTTAATTTGTTGTTATTGTTAAAATGTTGAACGGTTAATATTGTCGCGAATAACTTACTTGCTGCGCTGTATCTCACAGAAACTACGCTTTTACTTACACTACCCGACAAAAACATAGACGCGGTATAGTTTCTATTTACGAAACAAAGTTTATAGACATTATATAAAATGTAAATGAGGGTTATTAATACTTGTTATGTAAATTGTAAAATAAATGTATTTATTGCTTTAGGAGAGGTAATTGAGATTTTCCCAGATCAAAATAGGAATTTTAAATGCGACAAAAATTTAGACCCTGTGCATTTATTACATTAATATAAGCAAAAATGTTTTAATTTGATACTTCTCTTTACATGCAGTGGTAGTGCTGGTAAAGTGTACACATTTCACCACGAGAAATTATATTTTATAAAGTGTTTGCAATATGGGTAGAAAAAAGCAATTATCCTTGATAGAAAGGGGTAAAAGTTCTAGCCTGGCACCAGGATGGTGTTAGTAAAAAGGAAATTGCTCGTCGGTTACGAAGAAGCGATCATTGCGTTAGAAATTTCCTAAAAGATCCGGAAAATTACGGCAAACCAAAAGGCCAGGTGCGACCGAAAGCTGTAAGTGAGCGGGATAAACGCATGATATTGCGGTGTGCATCCAATTCTTCTGCGTCGGCGAAAGTTATTGCAGAACAGGCGGATGTACAAACGCACGTGCGTAATGTTCAAAGGATTTTAAAGGCGTCACCGGTAATATCACGGAAGAAAATGTTGAGAAAACCGCCAGTTTCGGCGAAACACGAAGAAGCGAGGTTGAGATTTGCTGAAGAACACGTATGCTGGAAGAAACAATGGGAAAAAGTTATATTTTCCGATGAAAAACGTTTTAATTTGGACGGACCGGATGGGTACTCGCATTATTATCCTGATCTGAGAAAGGAACCAAAAGTGAAAATGACCAAACAATTAGGGGGTGGATCTGTGATGATATGGGCAGCGATTGGATTCCGCGATAAGAGTGAGATAGTGTTTTGCACAAACAAAATGACATCTGTGACGTATAAAGACTTAGTGCGTGACAATCTTCTACGTTTTGGAAACCAATGGGCCGGGCGCAATTTTGTTTTTCAGCAAAATAACGCCCCAATTCATAAAGCAAAAACCATTGCTGAATGGTTTAAAGAGAAAAAGATTAAAACTTTACAGTGGCCGGCCCAGTCACTAGACTTAAACATTATTGTAAACATGTGGGGTGAATTGGCACGTCGCGTTTATGGCGGAGACCGTCAATACTTCACGGTACAGGAACTGAAAACTTCAATAGTGACTGAATGGCAGAATATCCCTCAAAATTATGTGTTAAATTTATATAAATCTATTAATAACAGACTATTGGAAGTGATTAAGAACAATGGAGGATCTACGCATTACTGATCACTCGTTTATTGATTTTTGTTTTACATTTGCAACAGAGCGTCTAAATTTTCGTCGCAGAAATTGTTTAAACATTTGAGTAATAATTTATTATTTAGTTCATATATCACTGGAGGAGATATTTTTAAGTTTGTTTTACTTTTACGAATAAAAACGTAATTAGATATCTTGCTAGTTTCGTCAAGAAATGTTGTAACCCTTAAAACCTTTAAAACAATTTACCGCGTCTAAATTTTCGTTGGGGAGTGTACTTTGTAAATCCCGATCTCCCACATTTTTGCATGTTGACTATGCAACTTAATATACAATCTTGTATATAGGAACCACCGCATTAAAAGTATATCTATGTATTAATTTATATGTACATACTTTTTTCTAGAGCTGCTAAAAGTCACACAATAATTTATGAAAAATAAACATGTTAACCGTTTCCTTGCAAATTAAATGAGTTAATATCCGAATTCTTTGTTCGGCATGTGTAGCTGATGATACGTATTCAATGACGTATTACCACTTTATTGATTTTTGAAATTATTACTATCTATAAATAACAACAATAAAACTTGTGTCGTCGAAACGTATCTAATTTAGCTTTATTTTTGACGTCATCAAGAATCCGAGCATGCATCTTCTATGTGATCAATATTAAAAGAATGTTTCTGGATCCATTCTATTAGAGATATCTTATTTAGTGAACAACGGCATTCAATTATTTATTCAACCATTTCTGAATCGAACTTAAAGTTAACAATTATTCTAAGATTTATTTAGAATATGCGCTGAACTTACACATAAATGCATCTAACAAGAAGGTCATGCTTGGCGTATTATAGGCTCTGAATTGCAACAAATGTGCAACAGTTTCAAATTACAATTAACCAGCGTGTATACAGTGTATTGATTTGCAAGGTGAAAAAATGTGTACACTTTGAATTCTAAACGTCGAGAGTAAAGAAACCAGCGAAGACTACCAAAACTGATTTCTATATATAAAATTCTATTTCAGGATTAAGGTAATTAAATTAAAAATAAATTTTCTAACGTTATATTTTTATAAGCGTAACAAATTCTAACAAACTTGTAGATTTGATGTACATGTTTAGCCATGGTATTAATAGAAATAGAAAAATCAAAAAGGAACATAAAAATATTTTTTAAATATTTAGTCTGCATATTCCAAGCTTTCTCTTGCTTATCAGAAGAAATATTCTAATTATTGCAATACGTAAAAGGTATTCTCTAAATAATTAGAAAATCAAAATTAAATATAGAAATACCAAGCGTTGTGTGTAGCTATTATAAAATAAGTATTACCGAAGGTAAAGGTTGTTCATCTCATTAATGCCAATAATTGTGAAGCCTAATTGATTATAATAACATTTTACTTCGACAGACAATTTCAGGGAAGGAAAGCGAAAAAGAATAAAAATCTTAAGTTTGATGGCATGGATAATTTTTAGAGATTTTATTGTAAGTAGCAGGAGTGTCTGCAAGAACAACTTGCCTGGTTTTCATTTGGATCTAATAAGTTTTTGCAAACATTATAGAGCTATACCATCAAAAACGGCCGGTGCTAGACCTACGGCCGTCCGCGTACAAAGTTTTAGTCAGCCGCCTTCTATATACTCTAAATCAAAAGTAAATGGCTTTTAAGAACTAATGATAAATTTTCATTATTTATTTTAAAATTTTATGGAATCCTTATTATTGAAGGAATTTTGAACAATTTGACAATTACACATCTATGCATTTTTAATTTACTTCTGTATTTTTTCATTTAATTTTGATCAAATCCCATATAACTTTATATTAATTCGAAAAGATCAAAATCGAAATCAAAATTTTTTGTCTAATCCGTTTTACGGATTAGAATATTAAAAGATTTAATAACTTCGTATGCCCAAACCGAAAAATAAACAAAATTTTATTATCAGGGCAAAGATAACCGAAAAAAACAAGTTTAAGTCAGATTTTCGTCATACATCAGCTTAATTAATTAATCTAATAGGCATAGCAGTAATACAGGGATTTTACTGCTTACAGTATTTAATGCTTAATATTAAAAATAAAGTTTCTTCGAGGGTACGACAGTACTTCTGTTAAAATTTTGCTTTATTTTCCGTTTCCAACATTAAAACCCTCAGCTTAATAAATTTATGTGTCATCTCTCCTTCCAGTCGCAGGATTGCTCCTTCATAAGGGTAGACCTTGAGCTGCAGGCCTGTTTCTGTCTTGCCAACATTATCTAAAGTATTTGAAAAAGTTAGTATCTGAAAAATTACTTTTTGATAATTAATTTGACTTCAGGGTTACCATATTGCAGAATATCTACAATACTGTTAACCGCAAAAAAGTCGTTGCGAGTAACCTACAGCTTTCGACTGTGTTCCTCGCTGGTTTCATATTCGAAAGCGGATCGGAGGTACCATTTATCTGTTAAAACTAAACGTGTTCCGGGACACATTTAGTTTTAACTGACTCTGGCCGTGGGAGCCTGCACTGTTAGTATTTATATGATTGTTTTTTTTTTATAAGGATAGTGGCGATTACTAGAGTGGTGACGTTGCGTGCAATTTATCATTGGCGTTACGTTCGGTGGCAGGCTAAGTCTTGCATCTGTGTAACTCGCCATGTAGGACAGCGACGGCAGTACTGGCCAACTAAACCAATTTACAACCAACAATTTACAAAAATATATCATAGTTAATCCCTATTACAATCGTATCGACAACGTACTTGACGATTAACAGAATATAACTTTCAATTTATCTACGCTGCTGCATACAGCCGATCGACGCTTAGCTGACTAACACTCGCTAGCAAACCGCACCGATTACACAAAGAGTTATTAATAAAAATGTTACTATCCATCTGCTAATTAAATAAAATGATGGTAACAAATTATAACCGAAAAATTCTAGTACCATTTCACATTAACATTAATAAGCGGCGATTATGATATGTTCTATAATTTGATGTTTGTTGACACGTTGAATTATCACTTATGTTGAAATTTTGTAAGTAAGTTGTATTTAGGACACATGAATAACGAAATTATGTACTTTTAGAATAGGCCACACCGATAATCATATAAACTTTCGCCTCAAGTGCAGAGCAGGCTATCGTGGTGACATGACGTCGGCGATCATGCAACATTGTTATGCACATCAACGGCGATCGATTCACGATCTTGCCACGTTCGATCGTGCGTTCATAAAACATTCTGTTTTTCTTTTAAGATGTATGTTTTTAACATTTCTAGTTTTCCTATGTTAATTTATTCCTTAATATTCCAATAACATTATCAACAAAGGAGTTTCATCTTCAACTTCTTTCTTAATTCAAACATTTTGTTTCTATCAGTAACAACTGTACCCAAAACTGATTTGTTCGGTTACGTAATAATTATCGCGGGCGCCACCGCCACCGCGGCAGTCGTTCGGCGTTAATTTAAAAAAACTAGTCAGATGAACCTTATAAGGGATATGATCTTTCATTCACCAAATAGATATGTGTAAAGCACAAGATAAATCAAAAAGCACGGAGAAAAATACTGTAATCATGATCGCAAGAGGGCTTTTGTAATTACGTTGGCGTAATTAATAAATACGCAGTGAATGCATTACTCAGTATAAACCCTAAACTTGAAATGCAGCAATTGCAACCTAAGAGAAATATAAAATTGTAATAAACATATAGTTGCAAATTGGCGTTATGAGTAGCAACTACTAACACAATAAACAAAGCCTGTTGTTGTTACTATTGTGCCTCTGTTACATAAGATTGGCGGTAGAATATATTAGCGCTTTTTGCAACAAAGTCTTATATGTAAAGTTGTCTTTTATTACCCTCTTCTATTTTGCCCACTTGACTATTCTGTATTACGCGTCATTTCCACCATTCACCACCGGGATCATTTGTTACTTTTCTTAGCGATTCGCGAATGAGGGATTCTTCGGTAAAAGATTTATTGCTAAAGTGGGATTTAGAAATACTTATAGAGACGTTTACCGTAACATATTATAGCCATGCATTCACTTTTTAATATTGAAGTTAAGTATGAAAACGTATAGGTTACTTTGGTGGTTATAGCATACAACAACCAAAAAATATAATGCTAAGATGGCTTAGCTTCCTCATGGTATTGATGGAATAATTCACGACAAACACAATAAAAGGAGAGAGAAAAAAAATACACTAACACACGGACATGTTTCTGCCTGCCCGGCGTCATCAGCGTGGTTTCGAGAGTATTTTTCATATCTCTACCTTTTATCGCTGTTGCCTCACAGAGATATGAAAAATACTCTCGAAACCACGCTGTTGACGCCGGGTAGGCAGAAACATGTCCGTGTGTTAGTGTTTTTTTTTTCTCTCTCCTTTTATTGCGTTTGTCGTGAATTATTCCATCAATACCATGAGGAAGCTAAGCCATCTTAGCATTATATTTTTTGGTTATTGTTTCTAGGCATTTTCTGATGTGTTCTGTTTATAGCATACAACATTTGTTGGTGTAATATTTGCTGCTAATGTATTCAGAACAATGCTGAAATGCTCAAACTTCCTTAAGTTTATGTGAAACTAGAAGGAGATACATGACGGCCGTACTATATTCGTGCATATCGTGTTTTATGTTAAGGAGGTTTGTGGCAGGTGGGCAGGTGACCAGCTTGCTGCATCTTCGGTGGTAACACAGAACTTTTGGGCGATTTTGGTCTGCCCCATCTACAGCAATGTTAGTGTTGCGATAGCACTAGGGGGCATACTAGGACGTCAAACAACTCATTGTCGCAGTTACAATAATTACGCTCGGTTGCGATAGATCATAATACATTTGGTGTCAGGATAAACGCATCTTTTTTTCCACGCATTTATTCTCTAATGCAGCTACTTACATATACCGTATTTATTAGATGAAACAATATGCAATATTGCCAGAATCTGCTAACGGACTAGTTTTTACATTAATCAAATAATATGCCCCATCAAATCGTTACGGGGTGGACGATAAATATTATTTTAGTGGTTATGCTGTTTAGCGGTAATTCGCTAATGGACTCTAAAATATCTCACAAGATCCTTCTTAACAAACACACGAGCGACAAAAGAATGTTACAAAATTTGCCGAGATGTTACTTACGTAATTTATTTATTTAACATTAACAGTGTCATATACGATTTTCTGAATTAATTTTGGTACCTACATGTTAATAATATTAGCGATCTACAAACTGCTTCAAATGTATCTTAAAAGAACAAATATGGATTAAAAAACATTAAAAATTCAGAAAAAAATACAATTTTAAACAAAACTGTACTATTATACATCAAAATATGAGTCTACATGAGCTTGCTTCGGATATGTTATATAAGCAGCTGCCGGTTGTTCTTCGCTGCGCCGTAGAAGTAACAATTGCTTTATCTGATGCGCTGATGAAAAGACTTCAGGGCTTCTATATGTGGTACACCTTTCTCATGTGGAACCCTTTATTCCTCTGTGTTTTTTTTCTTATTGCTTGTTAATATTGAAATTGTCCGCAGCTAGAATCTCTCACCGCCTTCCTCAAGCCATTGTGCAATTTCGTTGATCGGTTTCAAAAACTTCCTCACAAATATTAATAATCTCGCGTATTTTCCCTATCGCCATCAACTTGATGGTGTATAGTATCTTGCACATCATTAACATCTAATAATCGTGTCGAAAACAAGTTAACGAAGCAGAATCCTTATTTTTATGTGTTTTGAGCAGTTTATCCAATTTTCTTTCATTACTGTTGAACAAATTGGAATGATGCAGTAAAATCAAGCGCCCTTATGGGATAGTATCGCTGACAGCAAATCAAGATTCTTGTTCAAATGTGATGTAGACATCAGTAGATATTCAGGATAATACAGTTTCATTTTGAATCAGATGTCGATGCATTGGATGAATGCTTTTGTCTTCAGTACACAGTCCTTCGACATCGAGACTTCCAGGCGTATTGTCCAAAATAAGCAATGGTTTCGGAGGCAAATTCAAATCCCTCATTTTCTTTTTAACTTTAGGTAGAAAAAAATCATGAAATCATTTATGATGAACATCCACCTCCTACTTTGGCCTATGTATGCAACAGGAGGGTTTAGATTCTTCTCGAGTACCTTACCTTTAGTTGCTTTTCCAACAACTGTTACTTTTAGCCTATGATTACCGGAAGAATTAGCGCAAGGCATGGAAGTAAACCTGTTCTAACTCACATTGCATTCTCGAGCCCCTTTTTCGCTTCCCAAGGGTTTTGCTTAGGACTCCCCAACAGCCACAAGTGTTTTCAAGAATAGCTCAAAAGCAGATCGGCAGATAATTTCTCGCCAACAACTGACGCTTGACGAATACTCTTAGATTTTTCGACTCAAGATTGACACCGCATATTTATACTTCGCGTTTAGTTTCTTTAAGCTCATATATGTAACCTTGCATATTATTTAAAAAATAAATTTTAATTGCTGCTGACGTATTTGCAATTTCTAAAATAAGATTCTCGATAAGAAGATCACTTCATTGAAGGAAGCGTCAGCTAAAAATTATCTTTCATTCGATTAATTTACTCAATAACTTTTCAGTCGATCTTTATACTTATTCCTAGAGCTTTTTGTGAACGAAGACGCACTTCGCGAATCTTTCCCGCGACAAAATTCTATGGATCAGAAGAGAATGGAGATTCTGAGAAGAATTAAGAGCATAATTAACGTTTTAGTAACACCGCGATGTTACGCAATCGGCGGAATCGATGGTCGGAGTCGCCGGCAGTTGATATTTCCACATATTAGCAGCCCCGACTAGCAGTATAGATGTCGTTGCCGGCGCGAAAAGTTTGAGTTTCTCTGCAGGAGCGGCAGACCGATCGAACACGGGGCTACGGTTGCGCATGTCAACAGATGCAACCCTGGGAAGAGTCCATATAACATCCCTTTCGTCCAGAGGGTCGAACGATGGACAGAGAGACGATGGCTGACAAGAAAAGTACCGAACAGTTCTACACCAGGCCGCCGAAACTAGGAACATGGGAAAGTTTCAAGATCTTCCTGTGGAACTCCGAAACGAACCAATTTCTAGGAAGGACGGGCTCCAGTTGGGGTAAGTTTTTTTTTTTAATTTTGAGATTTTGTAGACTTACGTTGGGTCGCTCTAGATTCTTACCTTTTAATATAGTCGTCGGTAAAATTTTTGGAAAGAATAATTTTTTCCAAACAAGCTTATTAATGACATCTGCATTTAAAAAATTTTGGCCTTTCGTGGTGTAGTTTAGCTTTTTTACAATTATTCTAGTCATATTCAAGGTAAATATAGCCCTCTACGCCTTTTTAGATCCTCAAGGCCCAATTTCCGATTTACTATTCATGTCCAATAACTTCTCTAATTTCATATAAATCTACGAGATAATTGGTCTAATAATAAAAAATAAATCACAGAATTCTATTGATTTTTCTCGGGCCTATCGCATCATATTACCACCGGGAAATCCATTTCGAAGACCACGAGAAGGAAGTATATACTAAGTAACGATCTTCTTGAAAAAGATGAAAAAAAAAACATTAATGAGTACTGCGCTTGTCATCTTATCGGATTCTTTTCTTTTGTTACCTCTGAAGAAATCTCTTGAATATAACTATTATTTTCCTCCGATATTCTGCGAGTATGAGGCCTTTAAATATCTCTTCCGGTGCTGTTCAAATCCACTGGATAGTCATCCTTCGAAAGGTGAACATTTATCGGCTTTTCTGTAAAGAGGTCAAATATTTCTTTGGCAATCGTCCTCTAACCGTGGCTAAATATACATAAATCCATTTCTGGTAACTACGTATGTATATAAGCATGTAATACTGCTAGGTCAAGGATATGATTTCTATTTATTAGTTCAAAATATTTAATGGCATCTGTAGTAACAATTATGATTGCAGCGCGACGGTAATAAACATAGATAAACTTTGAAAATTTATGTTCTATTGAAGAATAGACACTATTTGTTTATTGTGACCTTTCCTGACCTCTTTACGTACATATATATAGAATACTCAATTCAAAAGGAAGTGCTTTTTATCGTTCGATTGATTATAACTTGATTCGTTCTTTGGTGATGGAATTTTGACATAAAACTTTTTTGCTCATAAATAATGGAAATTTATTTATTTATTTGATTTATTCTTTTGATGATGTAGTCTTAAACTCCATCTTATAAGTTGGTCTTAAAACTTTCTCGTATGAATACCTCAAACTATCAGCTTGGCTCGTGGATTTTAAACATATATGCAAGAATTTCAAAAACCATTACCTAATGTAGTAACCGAACTGGTATGTAGGTACCACACGATTAAATGTGGTTTAGTAAATTATCAGGAAACAACCTACTAGATAAATACATCCGGTTTCGTATTTTACATTAAAAAAAATGAGTATGTGGATCCGGTTAATTTATTTGTAATGAAAAAATGTCTTGAATGTCGTAATTTGGTAAGTCTTGTATCCTTCAAATTTCACATCTTCTCTTTAATTTCGGTTCAGGCAAAAAAAAATATTTTATTATTATTTATTATACTTTAATATTCTTTTTGTTGCATATTTAACCAATTTTCATTGGTTTCTATTTCCATATCTTCATATTCACTGTCTTGCTTGTTAATCTCTCATAAAAATATCATCTTCGTCTGGGTTTTTACTGTTTGTTTTTATTTGATTTTCCTTCGATCGTTTTAGAACTTCTGGAGTGGTCAGTACTTCCGATCTTGCACGTACTCGACACCTTTTTCTAAGGTACTTTTCAACTAACTGAAGTAGCTATGTGATGTAAAAGAATCCGTTGCCTAAATTTTGAGGGCTTTTTAAACTTAATTTCTTTCAAAAGCAATAAACGCGAGCAAGACGTAAATTTTCGTAGGAGTAACGTTTTTCTTCACGTAACATTTGCCTCACTAGGATATATTGCTATGAATCCAAAATTTAGGTTTCTTCGGGCAAATGGGGCCTACTTAGCTAAACTTGTTTATGGTACAAGTTCGTCTGAGATACGCACATTCATTATACTTCAGTCAATTTTAACGTACCTGGAAGTAAGTCCGGATATAACATCAAACTTCACACAAAATACTTGTATTATTATTAAAAACTAATATTTTTCTCAACTATTAAAGGAAATTTACTTAGAATAAGTAATTTTTGTTGGTGTAACTTTTCTCTAAATTTGACAGGAAAATATCACTTTGCTTTCTTCGAATATCTTGAATACCGCCTCTAAGTAATAAACTAAATCTGGTGAAATAAATAACTTTATCACCTTCATCTAACTGATCGATAGCAGTAGATAGTGCAGCTCGTATCACGATGCAACGAAAAACTAGCACATAATATAAAATGTTCTGAAATAACTATTGATAAGCAAAATATTTTTACTTATTAAGGACGGATGTTATTATTATTAAAGGATAACCTGCAATAACAAACAATAATTTAATGAACGCTCGACAATCTTCTCGACTCGATTTATTAATGGCGGCATTTGGTTAAGCCAGTTCTCGTCTAGGAAATTTGTTACGGATAGTGTCTCCATAAAAGCGGATGGCATCATCTCTCATTTCGCTCCAGGGCTTTGTTACTTTATCTCAGCTATAAATTTAAATTATCTCATAAAAGAAGCACGCAGAAACATTTTGAGAACAAGGATCTGCCCGCATAGACAAATCCCTTGACAAAATTCGTTCTTCCATAAGCGGTACATGGGAATTTAGGGCACAGCATAAATTTGATTAAATCGCCTCTGCCATCGTTGCGTACGAAAACTAATAAACTACTAACTAAATTAAATCAGTGATGGAGTTATAGGAACAACAGTGATGAAATGATATGATCAAGTCTCCAAATTAGATAAAACATTTCATATTCTGTGTAACATTGTGTCTCTACTCCGTGTATAACTTTGAAGATAAGACTCACTTGAGTAGAAACAAAGAATTTCTCTTAATCTGGGCCAATAATATTAATTATCAACTTGATTTCCTTTTTTTTCAAGTTTTTCAAGTTCTAAAATTAATTCTCCCCAAATCTGCTTCTTTGCTATTTATAGTTTTTCGTATTATTTGTCGTAAATTATCCGAATCTAATACAAATAATTTGGAATTGTTATATTATATTTTAACATAAAGTAAAAATAGGAATGTTTACTGTTAATGTATTCTAACATACGTCGAATTATTATCTCTGGTATTTAAACACTGTACAACTTTCAATTAACTATCATTTACTGGCGTTCTTTCATCTAAATTGTAGTAATTGGCAGCCAGCATGATCGATGCGATCATTCAACACGTTATGAACTATAAATAGTAGATATTAGCCTATATATGTACAATATGCCGAATATATGGTTTATTAATAGGCTTCGCCGAAAGTGCTAATGAAACTCATGTAGCTAATAAGGGAAGGTGGGGAATAAGAATCTTCCTATTCATCAATAGATGCAAAATTATTATAAGCTTAATTTAATTGGTTCTTAGAAAAATATAGTTTCGACCCATCCCTAGTAAGAGAGAGGATCTACTAGGTTACTTCTCTTTCTTTCTTGTATTGGTGCTGTAGGTTCGATAGTGATTCGTGGATTAGGTATCCTACATGCGTAACCCTTTTATTTAGTTGGTAGTTATTTCTGACCTAATGTTAGCATTAACAAACATAACCGTCTTTCGCATCACAGACAGTAAATCCAATCATCCATCAGTGAAGTTGATTTTTTCCTTAATTTGATAGATCAGATATTTTCGAATCTTCCGCTAAGAATGTATTATCAGGGATTGCTCTTCAGTTCATTCTTAATATGATTTGCAAATTTTTCTTCTACATTGATAATTATGTTGTTGCAGCTTCAGAACGTTTTAGAGGAAAAAGCTAACTTTTGTGAAAAATAAACCATTCAATTTAGGCTCTATAAAGTTATCAATATATGTTTTTGTTTTTTCCTTTTTTGCAGACAAACAACTTAAATATCGTATATCTCACGCGGAAAACTGAATAAATGCAGCGTCTTTACTGAGCAGATTTGGATAATAGTCGGAACTAACTTATCCACTTAAATACCCATAAAAATGTCCAAAACATTAATTTCATATTTACCAGTAAAACAATTTAGTTATTTTTGCACCAGCTAAATATAGTGTCTCACGGCTGAAATTCTTTTCGTGTAAAGTTTCACTTCAACATTGTAGCTTGCGCGATTCTGCAGTAGAAAAATTTTACGCTGTAGATTGCTGTTCGCTCATCTAACAATAAGTAAGATATATAGTTGATGATAGATTAATTAATGTTCAACAAGCTTATTAATTTGAAGTAAAATTTTAAATGAGCCATGTTGGAAAGTTGGAAAATAATAAGTACAAATTCCAGATAAAATCGTCAACAATATCCTTGAAAATTTCAATCTCTTGGTCCTTTCAATTTTAATAAAATGATTTCATTGTTAAATCAAAAAAAAAAGTGCTGTGCACCTTTGCTAACTAACACCACGATCTAAGATAATTTCCTATTTCCTATTTTGCTCTTTATAGGTACTTGAAATTTCAAACGTCAGTCACGTACAATATGCAACATGCAACGAATATTTAATCAGCCAAAACAAGCTTATGTCCTTAGCGAAATACGAACGAACTTCAAGGAAAAATTTATCGAAAGCTTTTTACCAATAACCTATTAATAAAAGTTTTACCAGCAAAAGTGCTTAATCCTTCATCATAGATTTATTGTGTTTGTTCAAACGTTGGATGTTACTTAAGAAGGTAAACCGTTATGCCTGATGAGCGATCGTTGCGATATGGATACATCAAATACAGTTTGAATTTTAAATTTATCGGTCGTATACGGTCGAATAAAATAAATCAATAGGACGTCTTCTAACCGAGTTTATCAAAGTTCGCGCTACGCATGCGTGTAGTCGAAAGCGTTTCGCATTGCATAATCGATGGTAGACGGTAGTTGCGTGGTTATTTTAAGCATCGTTGAAAGCTGGAGGCAGATACGCCAACCGATAAATGGTAAACGTGCTTTACGGTTAGCGTGATTTCAGGCTATAGGCTCTTCCAAAATTATTGCCGAAAGGAAATAAAATTCGAATATTTTCACAAAATCTAAATCATTCTTTTAAGGAAAGATAGAAAATAGATATTATTAAACTCCTCTTCTAGATACTTTTAAGTTGAATATAAGTAATTATTAATAATATTCGTTTCCTCGAGAGTCGGCAAAACACAAGTCTGTTTAGTCTAATTTCGTGAAGTGCACGGAAAATGACGAAATTTATTCATCACTATTAAATTCCATCCATCCCATCACTACTGCCGTTCCGAGCATCGGGTTCGTCTAGTGCGTCCATGGTCAGATGCTAACGTTAATAGCAATAAAGCTATCATACGCCACTATTCATTCGTAATGGTGTTCTACCACCGATTGAAGCCGGCGTTGCACAACCAAGTGCTTCCTAACAAAACCTTTTCGGGGTGTGGTCATTCTGAGTGCGACTGAACCTGCCTACCTACTTCACTCCAATTTGCAATTCGCAGATTCCAACTTCTTAATACAGTCGAATGATTACGATTTAGTCCACGCGCAAATTCGTTGATGGTGCGGACGTGCGTTATCGCCCATCAAAATGAAACTGAGCCCCATAAATGGAGCAAATGGATCTACGTGCTCTTCTAAAATGGTGTTCATGTAACTTATAGACGTCATAGAGCCTCCATAAACCATCGTGAACTCAGTACGTATTTCGTTACTTAAGGCACCCCAAACGACAACGGGGCCTCTCCGGTTGTTGATTCTTTCCACACTCAATCTGATGATATTATGGATTCATTCGTTGTTCTAATCGGCGTAATTCCAATTTTCGTCAGCTTGTACAAGAGCTAGTCGAGCTCTATGATGTTTCATAGATAGCTGTGAACATTGATCTTCTAGACGTTAAACTGGCTTTGATTAGTCGTCGACACACTGTCCACCTACGTACATATACAATTCCTACTTCATTCCGTCGAGTTGCCGCCTCGACTATCCCTGAAAACTGAAGAAACCACAAATCGATCTTCTCGTTGGGATGTTAATCTTCCTCGATCTCCATTGTTTTATTAAAATGCAGAGCGGCTCTGCTGAATGAGAAACGTCTAGTGCCTGAGCAGCATAATATTGACTACGGTAATTTTGAACTAAAGCTATTGGGTTGGCCGCTTCCGTTGGAGTGGTAGAGATTTTTCAGAAACTAATATATTAAAATTGTTTAAAACAAAACGATTTTTTTGTTTGCAAACATGAATTCTAAAAATTATTTTCGTTAGTAGAAATGTCTTTCGGGTGATGTCGTGTAGTTAATATTTTACTTGACGTTTCGCTGACCATCCTATCAGCTTCTTCAGAAGATTTCTAAAGACTGCTGTTGTTGTCTTTTGTTTCTCGTTATGTATCCTATTTTTGTTCCGCTTTGCTGATCCATAACCGTTCTGCTTTGCTGATCCATAACCGTTCCGTTCCGCTGAATCGCGTCGTTCGTTGTATGACGACTCCGTAGTGCTAACTTCCACGTGTTGCTGATCTGATCTGATCTGATCTGATCGGAACGGAAGGGTTATGGATCAGCAAAGCGAAACGGAAATAGGATATATAACGAGAAGCAAAAAACAACAACAGCAATCTTTAGAAATCTTCTGAAGAAGCTGACAGCATGGTCAGCGAAACGTCAAGTAAAATATTAACTACACGACATCACCCGAAAGACATTTCTACTATGGATTACGGTCGTGAAAGCCTACACTCAACAATTATTTTCGTTGCTTTTTTGGTTAATAACGCCCAATGTCTAAACTAGACTTCATCTAGAATTTAAAGTTTATACTCCGTCAATTTAATCTTCAAGCCAAGGTTGTAATTCATATTACTAGTGACAGAATGAAATTGCACAGATGTTTAAAATTTATGCTATGCCTAATAGGTAATAATTAACTGCGAATATGGTGCTAAATGTTTACGTAAGTTGTTTTACGTCAAGATGGCTACCAGAACAATTTCGTTGTTTAATTTTAAATTAGGTATGAAATTCTTTTCAATTATATTGAACACGGATGAATAATAGACCTGTACACGTGTACACCTGTACCACGTCTCTTTTCACAGGATGCTATTAAGAAATTTCTCGAAAACGTGTTAACAGGCATCCATTCCGCTCCAAGTGAAATAAGTACTGCATTCTAACACGCGTAATAATTTACCATAAAAGCAGAGGATATGCAAAACTATGTATTGTACTACTAAGAGCGTATTGAGCGAATTAGAGGCAATTAAAATGAATTAACGCAATTCGATAATGACACAGATGATGGAAATGCTAGCATATATCGTTTCTTAGATGTACGTCCTACATACGTGCGGTATTAGACAGTGACATAAAACTTAAATTTTAGGATTATGAGTACTTGCTGCATTGGAATCAGGGTTAAAACGGGAAATGCATTAGATGTAAAATTTCTTCCTTTATCAATTGTTCCAAACAGAAGATATAGGTACAACCGGAAAAATTGTAATGTTCTTAGATTTTTCGTTTAAATGCAAATAAATATACATACACGTACATATAATAAAACTGAATAACCGAAACGATTTTTTATTGGTTAACTCGCTCGCGACGAAGTAGAAAACATTTGTTTTTATAATTCAAAATATTATTATTATTATTATTATGTTAATGTGAAAATTTCAGTATTATAACTTATAACTAACACTATTACAATTCCCAACAAATAGAATATAGAACAAAAAAAAAATTGATGAAACGCTCAAAAAGAAAATTAATGATCTCTTCATAGAGCTTCTATATTATTCTCTTCTTAATATATCTTCTCCTGCCAAAACCTTACAATATCATTTTTTAAGGACCTAACACCTAATCTCATCTAACCATGCCAGCTACAACCTGAAAACCATGTTATTAAATCGCCCAAAGCAAAGAAGAAAATAATCTGATAGCTTATCTCACTCATCCGACAACCGGATAATGACATAACGACATTCTCATCTGTATCCCATCTACAGTGACAAAAAAGAGGACGATGAGGTTAGGTATTTTTTGGCTGCGAAAGGTCTGCCAAATTCGCCAGCACGTGGCTCTCGGATTAATACCTTTTCTATTCTTCTCTTCCGTGAAACTGTCTATTGATCCGTCTGCTGACGACAGAAGCGGGCAAAAGGAAAAGAAACCCATCACCGCATAGCGTGTTGACCTACTTCGTACGTAATGTTCCAGTGAAAAACGGTTTTGCATTTTGAATACGTCTTGCCATTCTTGTTGCCGTTTTTTTTGAAATAAATTTAATAGTTTTATAAGAACGAGGCTGGTGAGTTTCCGAAGATGCTTGAGCCAGTATTTTCATGAGTACAAACCCCATTAGCTTAGAGCTCATTTCAAAGTATATGGTTCTGTAAAGTTATTTTATCGTATAAATGAATAGGTCCTAATTTGAATTGGAATTTTCTGTATCACTTGTGGGCTTTGAAAGTGATATATTACTCCGTGTTCTGGGTAGCGTCGGTAGCTTCCGGTAACTGTATTATAACAATGAGCGTTGGATTGGTTCGTGTTATTAGAAAGAAGGCTTCGGACAATATTTAATTTGCAAGCTACTGAGAAATATACGTTAGTCCAAAGTTCTTTCCCAATAACTGTTTTTGGCTTTTTGATCTACTTTATTGACCATTCTTCCACTTTTGCTAGTACCACGCTCCTTCCCAAAATTAACTTTAACGGCAAAGCTGGGATCAAGTTGCCGTTTAACGTAAATAGGAAATATTTATAACAGAAAATATGAAAATATAGTTTTAAGCTTTTTTTTTAAGTTTTAAGTTTTAGCTCTTAATTAAAAATCATTTCTGTGATACTAATATCTTCCTTGTTGTTTCAGGTAAAATTATATTATTCTACCTGCTTTTCTATGCAGCTCTTATTGGTTTCTTCGCTGCCATGTTAACCGTATTTTACCAAACATTAGACCCTAAACAACCTAAATGGAAATTAGACTCTTCACTAATTGGTAGCAATCCAGGTTGGTATTAGAAAGAAGTACAATTTTTCAAAAAACGATCCTTATTTTATTTTGATTCATTTCAGGACTTGGATTTAGACCAATGCCTCCAGAAAGTAATGTAGAAAGTACATTAATTTGGTACAAATCAAGTGATCCAAATAATGTAGCCTATTGGGTCAACGAATTAAATAATTTTTTAAAAGGTAAGCATCAAATGCAAAAAATCAAAACCTATCAAATGTAGAAATTTGTTAAAAGTACTTATAATTAGTAAACATCGTAAATATCGCCCTCACATCGTATGTTACAGCATATGAAGATATGAAAAATGCTCATGCAGTCAATTTCCAAGAATGCGAGCAAGGTGTGTCGCCAGAAGAAGGAAAAGTCTGCAATATGGAAAAAATTAGACAAGTCTGCCTACCTGAAAATAGCTTCAATTATAATAGCACCGATGGTGGTCCATGTATTTTCTTAAAGCTCAATAAAGTACGTGCTCATTCCTCATCTTGCAAGAATTTTGATATTAATAGTGAAATTCTATGTCTTAGATCTACGGCTGGACGCCGGAATATTATACATCATCGAATCTGCCCGAAAAGATGCCAGATGATTTAAAAGAGCATATTAAAAAAGAAAACGGCACGAAAAATGTAAGCATTTTTTTTAAGTTTTTATCACAATCTTTTAATGGTAGTTACATGCTTTAGGCAAATACGGTGTGGGTATCGTGCGAAGGTGAAAGTCCAGCAGACATAGAAAATATTGGACCGAGAAATTATCACCCTAGTCGTGGCTTTCCTGGCCAGTTCTTCCCCTTCAAAAATGAGGAGGGCTACGTTAGCCCATTTGTTGCTGTCCATTTTGAAAAACCCAGACGTAAGCGTTCTAATTATCTAACTTCTGGTCCACAAATAAATTATTCAAAATTACGACTTTTTGCGAATTTTCTTTTTATTTCAAATAAAGATATTTTTTTTACCAAGTTTTTATTGTAACTGGAGTAGTCCCAATATGGCCTATTCAACCTTTGTAATGCGGCTAACTAAGGACTTGGGCGTTTAAGAATTGTTTTTTGCTGTTTTTAAAGAATTCAATTCGAAATTTCCCTAATCCAAAAAGAAATCAAAAAGTTGCAGTAACCGATTCGTCCTCTCACAAAATCGATACTCTTAATAATTTTTTCAGCATGAATTTTGCATCTTGATTGGTAATCAATTAAAAAATAAAATCTTTAATTTTTAGGTCATGTATTAATAAATATCGAATGCAAAGCTTGGGCAGTAAACGTCATCCACGATCGCCAAGACCGACGAGGTTCAGTTCATTTTGAGCTGATGGTCGACTAGGAAGCCACAACACACACACATCCATCTATAAAGTTTCGACGTCCACAAAAAACGCCGAGACCAAGGCTAGTTCCAACTGCCATTGTAAACAATACCGCAGAAGAATAATATACCGCGTATTATATTTGTAGGTAAAAAACAGAACAAAATACAAACGTGAGGTTCTATTATTATGATATAGTTAGTTTAGTTTGACAAAAAGAATTAATTAGTTCACCAGAGATCTACAAATACATAATAAGGATAAAAAGCAAGAATTATTACATTAATTATATAATTACGTACGTAAAACCAAACTATAAACAGTTACATTTAGCAACTGAATTTTTCTTTGTACAACGCTACGTAAAGGGTTAGTCGTTAAGTTTTCTTAGAGAGCTTCAATGCGTACCCTACAATACTTAGCCGGAAATAGGTAGCGAGTGTTCGAAATTGTATCATTAACATTGCTATCTTGGAAATTTTTATAAGCAAAGACGGGTGCGCGACACTGCTCAAATTTTGAATCTCTAAACTCGAATAGCCGGCAGTAATAAAATTATAAATGAGAATCTCTGCAAATATAGGTCAAATCAAAGAATTGTGAAGACTATTTCTTCTATTTCTTTCTATTTATTTTATTTTAAGAGGAAGCGTGAATTCAACATCGAAAAGACACGATAGATTACATCTTTAATATCCTTAAAGTTACAAACTTTTAATCATTATTAAATTGTGGAGGTAAATGAAGAAAATCGATTGCTCAAAATTCTAACCCGAATACCAGCTCTTTCCGATGTTGTAATAATTTCCAAGATATCAGTCCAAATGATGAAATTTAGAGCATCTCATGAAGTCGACGGTTAACTAAAGATGACACAAAATTGAAAAGAAGCACAGGCTCATTGTGAGTTGTTCCACGCAATCGCACGCGCTATGTCGACCGATGCAAAACCTGGCTAAGTATTGATCAACTCTGTGTTTTACTATGTATGTATATCTGCGTTTGATATCGTACTGCATCTATTTTAATATCATAGATTAGATAATATACAAAGGCCAAACTCTGTCGGCACCTTCGATCTCGCGCAACCAATCAAATTTCGCGACCTTGTACGTCGCCATTTTATAAAATGGGGTTATCAAATTAATGTTTACATTTGTTACCCTTTTTTAATTTTTTTCTTTGTTAATACACGATAACTTACCGCCTTTTTGTGCTCCGACAGGATCGGAAATTAAATGTAAAATTTCACGTATTTTTGTTTGATTTTCTGAAATAATCCCGATAGCTAGTCGCCATATCAAAGGCAATTGTGTGTAACCCAATTTATAAAATGGCGATTTAACACACGAAGCCATGAAAATAATTTTCAGGAGTTCCACATCTATGTATTATCTAAACTATATCAATGCCGTACCCCTTCGATTAGGTACTTGCTACTAATAACCAAGTTCAGTGTCCCCCTAAATTGTTGCAAATTATAAAGCGAAAAAAAACCGAATGTAACATACTGAGAGATGCGCTACAATAATTAATTGTTAACAATTATGAGAATAAAAACGAGACATTCCTTGTGTGTGTTGTTGCATACAAAAAAGTTTCCGCGTTGTGATAAGCAAAAAAAAAAGAATCAGAACAAAAGATATTAAATGTTGTATTGCCTAGAAAGACGTCGTACTAATTTGCAAAATTATTCTGTAAATATTATTCGGTCATTTAAATTGTACTTAGGCGTTTACAAACTCATGTTTTATATAGTACTTAATGTCAGTATTCTGTTGAGTGTGTAAAGCGCTAACAGCACACAGTAAAACGGTGTATCAGTAAGAAATCATTAAATCAGATAATGTACAGCATTTAACATTGTGGAATTGGGATGCAGAATATTAAAAGAAACTTTCCTCCATCTTAAAAAGAAGATTATTTAATTTAATGATTTCAAAAATGTATTACGTAATGACTATTTCAATGTTAATTAACGTAGTTAGATTTATATTTGCCTCTGTTTGTTTGAGGTGCTATTTTACTCGTTATATAGGTACGTATTTAAAGAGAAAGATTAATTGATTGTTTGAAGGTTTTACTGTATGTTGTAAAGTAGCGAATTATTATTACTAACATTGTTACGGAAGCTAGTTAAAGATATACAAAATTTTGAAGAACAAAATAAAATTGTTGTAGGTACTAACTAAGTGTTATGTATAATACCATACATAGTTTAGGCGAAAAAGAATAACAAGAAATATAAACACCTAGTGATTTGTAATTTAACTGTAAGTCTAATCATTCTAATCGTAGATGTTTTATTTATTCTGCATATCATTACATACGTGGAGATGATGGGGACTTCCCACGCGGTCCCTCTTATCCCTACTGCCAACACCTATACTATACCTATACAATAAAAAAGACACAAAATGATTGTTCGCTAAAGATAAATAAGACGTGTAGTAAGTTAACTCTATTTACTAAACTTATTTAAAATAAATGTGAAGCAAAGTATCGTCTCTGAGTCGATGCGGAGTGAAATTTGCATAAATATAATAACGATTACCCAACAAAAAAATCGTGTTGTTTAATCTCAATCGTACATGTTCTTAACTCAATAATAATTACTACATGTGTGCAATGTGGGCATGCGCATAGATTTGTTTTTATTATAATTATTATGCTTAAATGTAAAAGTTTTTTAAAAAATAAAATAAGATAGTAGTAGCGTCTATTATTTAACATGAAATCCATTGAATTCTAAGCAAAATTATTTATAAAATCGCAAAAATTAAATGAAGCCATTATATTATATTCAAGCGTACTTCGATATGCGCATTCTGAACCCTTGCGACTGCTATTACATGTACCCGTTCCCGTATGTGATCCTCTAGTTCTTCCAAATTTTCGGATCTGTTTGAGTATACAGCATTTTAATTACTTTTATTTAATTATTTTAATTAAAATGATCCAACGAGTGGGTTGAAATCAGAAGATCTGGCTGACCATCCGATGGTATCCATTTTCAAAAGCTCTAACTGAATATTATCGTACTCGGACGCCACAATAAGGTGCAGCCCGATCTTGTTGAAATCAGATGGCTTAATTGGGAATATTTGTAAGTGCTAATGTAAGAATCTAAATATCTTTCTGCATCTAGCGTAACTTCAAGAAAGAAGGGACCCAAACATTGATCTTGTCGCGGGGCTTCACGATAAAGTACATATCACTTCATGAAATCTTCTCATGTCACCGAACCCAATTATCATCAAAATTTCGTTTAACTGAAAACGAAGGTCGTCTCAGTTAAACGCACCGTGCTTTTTGAAATACTAAGAATGAGGATCAGAACTACTTAAATATGCACAACATAACCGACGCAAAGGGAAATAACTATTCAATTTTGATGTATGGGTTGCTATTCCGAAAAATCGTCAATGACACCAGCTACGATGTTCCTTTGTAGTCATAATGTACACTGCCGTTCAGTGAGGTTCGGTCATACAATAAAAATCTATTATATCACACTGTATACAATTATTAATACATAAAATTAGAAAAATATTAAGCATACACTCTTTTCTAAGGGATTAAAGCCATAAATTATTATGTAAGGTAGAAATATTGCGACAACCACAATAAAGTCCCTTTTATTATCATTCCAAGAATTTCTCGGAAGTACCGATCTTTTGAAACGGGTCGTTTGGGGATTATTAACGAATAATACATTTAGGAAATATACCGCAGCATCACTCTTGTTTATTTATCGCAGGCGTAAAGATATAAATTTGCTTCATTTTACTGTTCAACGTGTCTGTCGTTATCTGTCGTTTTTGCGCGAAAGTTTTAAGAAAATTTACTTCAAAATGGCACGTGGCAAGCCTACCAGTGTAGAAAAACGTTCACGCATTATTACGCTGTTTGAAGAAGTATATCCAGGCGAAAAATTGCTAAAAAAATAAATATGAGAAGTTCAACAGTAAGTGACATTATAAAGCGATATCGGACAACTGGAACTATAGAAAATCGTGTTCGTCCTGGAGCATCTAGGAAAACAACAAAAGCTGAAGATTTGAGAATTGTATTATTAAGCAAACGCAATACAAAATTAACAGCGCCACAAATAGCAGCCGAAGTCAATCGCGGCCGTGAAGAACAAGTTTCGGCGAGTACGGTAAAACGTCGACTTCAACAAGCGGACCTTCATGGACGGATTGCCATTCGAAAACCCTTATTACGTCGGGGCAACAGAGCAAAACGGCTACGGTGGGTCCGTTCTCATCTAGATTGGTCGTTAGATGATTGGAAACATGCGCCTTGTCAAAGTTTTGTCTCAAAGTTTGGGGTTTTTGGGCGAAATCGAGTATGTCCGAAGATCTAAAACCGAAAAAATGATCCCGGACTGCATTGTAGCAACGGTGAAGCAAGGGCGTAGTTCTGTGTTAGTGTGGGGATGTTTCTCCTTTGCTGGGATGGGAGAATTATGCAGAGTGCAGGGTGTAATGAGGAAGGAAAATTATTTTGCAATACTCCAGAATCATGCAGTGCCATCAGGATTGCGTATAATAGGCCGTAACTTTACATTCATGCATGACAACGACCCAAAACACACTGCGTTAGTGTGTAAGAACTATCTAAAGGAGCAAGAAGAACAGCACACCCTGAAAATAATGACATGGCCCCCACAAAGCCCAGATTTGAACCCTATAGAGTTGTTGTGGGATGAACTGGACAGGAGGATCCGAAAAATACGCCCAACTTCACAAGAACATTTACGGAATATTCCGCAACATGATTGGATTAATATTCCACAATCCGTTTTAACGAAACTTATCGAAAGAATGCCTAGAATAGTTCGAGCGGTGATTAACAGCAAAGGAGGTGTTTTCGATGAAAAAGAAATATAACGTTCAGTATGTTATATTAGGCCAGAATAACTTTTTATTTATTTATTTTTGTCTTTTTTACCTGTACATACAATAAAATTGCATTTTGTTTTTAGTTTCGTTTGTTTCTGTAACCTTTTCATGTTTTTTACCAACTGATCGAACTTCTCTGAACGGCAGTGTATATTATATCTCTGATTAAAAAAATCTTTCGATTATAATAGGTAATCAAATGGTATTATAGCTCTCCTATCTGGTGTTCCTATATGGTGAAAAATCTTTCATATAAGATTTCACCTTTTCAAATTGTCGATAAACCCTAAAGATGTTTTAAATATTATTATCTTTAGTCGGTTATCTTAAAAACAAGTAAATGAAATTAAAAGTGTGTCATTTCAGTTGCGGATAACTATGTGAAGGATTATCGTTGTTTAAGAGAGATAAAATGTACTCCATATATTGATTCGACCTTTCCACCTAGCAAGAAGTCAACATAAACTTCTGCACCATTTCAAACAAGATTTGATTATTCGACAAAACATTCCGCTTCAATTATTTAATTTATTTGGGAGATATGCATATATTACTGCGCAGATATGTTTTATAACGATTATGACGAGAATAGCTACCGCACTTTGTACCCGTATTTTCCTTTTTGGTCAGTTGTTACTGGAATTCTTATCTACCCGTCGTCTCAAATTGTGATTCATCAAAAACCGAAGTCGTTTGAAGATGTTATTTAAATACATAAAAAAAGGAAAGTTTATATCTTCGTTGTATTATCAATGTCAAAGAAGTCGGCAAATAAGCCACGCTGCCGATGTGTGTGGTAGGGTCTAGACTAGATTAAATGTATATATTTTGTAATTGAACCGTATAAATTAGAGATCAGCTCGGGATGTAAATATTTGTATGAAAAAGTTCACAATTACAATGACAATAGTTCTGGAAGTTGTTACCCGGAAGCTAATTATATAGTTTTTCTCGTGTAGTTCATTAAAAAAATTTTCTCCAGGCAAAACAATTTACTTGAAAAGGGTAATTATGTATCACGTTTATTAAACTTTGAAGCTAGTTATTTCGCCTCCACAATTTAACATCAATATAATGTATAAGTTAATTGTTTTGCATTGTTCCTTAAAATCAACATGGTAATAATGAGGTATCTACAATTAAAATACCAATTCCTTTACACGAAGAACTGTTTCTTATGTATATTAGAAAACGTGGAAGAAATTAATTAATACGTGTATTTTGTAAGAATCAGACGCCAAAGTTGTATCTGTAAAAACGCAATAAGGCTGATGTAAAAATACTTAATATTTCGTTATATACAATTTATGCTTAAATTATGCCAAAATACGACGGTGGCCGACAAATAAAACCTAAAATTAAACATAAATTTAAGAATATCAACAAAAGACGCATTATTTTGCGTACGCGAGCGGGAGTATAGTAGCCACTTGAACGTTTTCGTAAGTTATTATACGAGATTTCATGCGAAAAAAATATCCGAACGAAAGGTTAAAAAATGAAAGCTACATGTACTATAATTAAAAGTGAATATGGCTACAATTTCTGCACATATTTATATAATAGGTTGTAGGTCACATTAACTCCAACTGAGTATAAGCCTTCTTTAATACTATGGCACGACGGAGAAAAATTCCATTCTTGAAATCAAACATCACTTGGTATATCTGAAAGGGGATGAAAAGGTTCTTCTATAGACAAGCATAAATTAGAGCAGTCAATTTTTTTTTCTTAAAAATTAAAAATAAATGTTTTCATCATTTGATGTTAACTTATGGCGGTCACTGTCTATGCCGATTTTTAAACGTACCTCATAACAAGAAAATCGGAAAATTTCCTTTCACAATCCCACGGAGGTGACTTGTCCTGCTTTCTTTATGAACTTCATCACTGTATTTTACTTTAATGATTCTCGATGTGCGGCATGAGCTCAAAATAGCAATATTGTAATTTTTGTTATGTTAACGTAAGCAATTAGCAAAGGCTTTTGAGTCGGTGCTATAAGTTACGGCAACGTGAATGATGTAATGATCATGACGTCTGGATAATGCAGTTTTCATTTTAAAGACACGCCAGCAAATAATTCTTATAAATCATGAAAACAATGTTAATATTTTATTGAATATATTCATATATTATTATATTGTTTTATTGAATACGTAGAATATCTTGAATATTCTACGTATTCAAGAAAAAATCAGATGATTGACGTCAAAAGCAAAGAGCAAGCCAAGTGTATTATTTATTATTCCAATATCTTAACGCTGTAGGTTAATCAATCAACTGCTTGGAAGCAATTTATCATGAATACGATTGGAAGCTTCGAATAAATAAACAGAATCTTTTATTTAAGGATTAACTTTCAATTTTATGAGGAACAATTCTAAATTTCGCACCACTTGGACGAATTGGAGGCTTCTCTATCAAATTTTTTACCATTACATGGTAGATTATCGTATATGGCGTCTTTTTAAAATTTCACAACTTTGCTTTTCATTACTTGTTGGACGCCCTGGAGTCGTTTGGTTTTCAGCAGATAATCGCGGAGGCGACACGTATTACTATCACTAATACTTCCCGTATTGACCTTGTTATGGTATCAGACACGGCGTTGGTTGGTCCGGTGTTCGCAATGTTGATTTTTTCAATCGCGAGCTGGTGTACTCTAATTTTCACCAGCCACGATTACTGACGCTATCAAAATAATGTTAATGAGAAATAATGCCAAAGGAAAGTTTTTGGAAACAAAAGCTTCCCATGACTGGGGATATTATAAATTCAGAAACCAAACGAAATAAGCTATTAATGGAAAGAACTTAAACTGATCATATTTCAGCAAGGGGACTCGTGGAGTTACCCGTTGTAGCTAAGAAACCCAAATAACAGTAATGGGCATTTTTAAACGGAGACTATATGTCTAGATGAAGGTGGAGGACGTACAGTGATATTTTTATGTTTTGTCTCCCCTTGAGACACTTTCTACCACTCGTAGCCGTGCACTTGAATTATTGTAGAATTCCCAGGACTTCCACTTTAGTTTATGATGGGTATTCCCAATAAACGCCGTCCTGTGATTTTATTTGCTAAACCAAAGTACTTGGCCTTGCCAAGACTCGATATTTAGTTGTTGCAAGGGGGAGACAAAACATATACTGGCCACTGTACACATCTATAACTATAGAACTAAATAGTAATATTTTTTTATAATGAACAAATTTAAAAAATGGCAATAAGCCAAAATCTTTTAATAACGTTTTTTCAATCTATTTTCTTATTTTCTTTGTTGTAGTTAAACGCACATGTGTACGCCAAATAAAGTTCTTGCTACGTACGAAATAAACATACTGTAATGCAGATATTGATTTTTACGCCACTATAGGTTCAAAAATACACGCGAGTAAACACTCGTACAGATAAATCCTCAACACGTGCCTATTGAAGGAAAAATTAGAGTGCATAAAATCGATGTAGTATTATCCTTCACACGAGGAGGTTCAAATAGAATTAAGAGAATGGTAAATACAGATATCGGTAAGGGATCTTAAATAGTAGAAATAGAAATAATTGCAAAATGTAAAACTACAGCGAGTAATGAAAATAATAAATTCCATAAATGCCAAGTACATATTTACTGTTATATTTTTGGACTACGTTTTTTGATAGCGAATTATTTGGCAATACTACAACCAAACTGTTCTCGTATCATTATTTTTAGATGGCAAATAATCTTTCACCTTCAGATGGCCAAATCTAATTTTCAAAATGATTTTCACACCATCTCGTCCTACCTCATTGATAACATTATTTATATTTTTATAATAATAATATAATGTCCACCATGCTATGGAAATAGTAGAGAGTAGACGTCGATATCACGACAATCGAATTTTATTCAAGGCTAGGTAAAATATATCCGGAGGCCCTAACTATAACTAATAAATAGACATAACGGAGTCCTCTAAAATAAATATTATAAAACTCTTTAAAAGGTTATCGTGTTGCTCCTTGAAAAAATCCATACAGATATACTGGTCCTTTTTTTAAATGTATTAACAAGGTCTAATTTGAAAGAATTATCGGTTACTCCGATAAAACAATGAGAATTATTTTAAAATTAGTCACAGGACATAGTACATACACCATAAAGCTCGTCAAACAGGGAAAAATTATTATTGAAAAAACAGTTGGAAGAAATAATTGATAGCTTAAATTATTTTTTACAATTATAATTTAGTTTATATAGTTATATATAAATATATATAAGTTATATAGTTAAGTTTACATAAAAAAAATTATTTTTAAAATGTTAGTACGTGAAATTTTGAAAACATTAAAAAAAAATTAAAAATTCCAATATTGCGGAATAAAATAGAAAGTAAATTAAATTTGCTTTCTATTTGAATGTGTTATAAATGTGCATACGGAATGTTTTACTTAAAATAAGAACATTCTATATATGTTAAACAACACATAAGCACCCTCCGCACCACACAAGTTTAATTTATTATATAGTAATATAA
>LR737380.1:37963263-38162553 GCA_902655005.2 Marronus borbonicus | reverse complement strand
TTTTTTTGTTTATTTGAGCTTCCAACCTGCATATACCAACTATAAATACGTAGAGATAAAGACGTCATAAACTGAATAGATGAAAAACGATTGTAGGAAAGTACAATAATGATAGGATATGGGGTAGTATAGCAAACAACACAAAAGTATCAGCACATTCCACACCGCCTCTGCACCCCATTCGATCTTTGGTTGAGTACGAGGATCGGCGTATCCTCGAAACAACCGTCACGGATTAATGTGCGGTGCGGAGTCTGCCGATACTGTTGTGTTGTTTATTAAAAAAGTACAACAATTATTTCAACTTTTGATTGGAACGTTGTCTCGTAAATCTGATAATAAAGGCTTATTTGGGCTGTATAAAGTAATAGAAAATTAAACTTATAAGCTTACGGAACACGGAAAAACGTTGCTTGTACCTTCGAGCAATATTTATTAACACATTTTGTAGGATACAGAACGAAATGTGCGACGTATTCTCTAGAACATTAGAATATTAGGCATATTTTAACCTTGGCATATCCAAAGGTTAAAAGTTATGGTAGATGCTAGGGTTCGTTTCTGAACCTGCCTGTACTGGCCTGTCCGCACATGTGACGTACATAACCTGCCTTTTGTATTTGAAAAATAGTGGCGATTGGATAGCTTGTAGGTATGTTAACGATTTCAAGATATATATGTTAATAATTAAATTAGCATTAGCTTATTCCTCTAAATTCGTATATATTAAAGCGGTCTTCGGGAGTAGAACGCGCCCGTTGATGCTCTGCGCTTGTCTGTATTAAATGAACCTTGCAGAGATTATATAAATGTGTATATTTAAAATACCGTATCGCACTTTAGCATCATATAAAGGCGATCGAGCTGCCGAGGATCCACTTTAATAACTATCCTGGCGCGGTAGCTTATCCGTTATTGTTTCTTGTCCTGTTGAATATTGACATGACCTTTTCGTATTTGTTATAGCGAATAGTGAATTATAGAATGAAAGTAACTCAAGCACTCAACTTGGCCCTTCGTTTGACTGTTCCGCAGGTAAATTTTGAATTATTTGTAAAGCATATAACCTTTTTTTCATTTTAAAACATCTCTAATGCAACATGCGAAAACTACTGTTATATAATTCTTTTCTTTTTGTCTGCTTTACAGAATGTGTCCGCTAACTCGACATTAGTAGATAAGTTGGTGTTTCCTGCTGCCTTTGTGTTAGCCGGATTGGGAGTCGGATTATCCTCATTCAGTTTGAAGCGCCTGATAGAATCACCGAAACATTAAGCCATCATTTAATGGGGTGGCGTTTCGATGAATGCGAATCTTAATTTTAGTTAATAATTTGTGTTCAAGTGTAAAGTTTTTTTTTTTATACACATTTATAGAGAGTCATGACTGTCGTGTGTCCGACCAGAAAAGTTTGTCGGTTCAAGAGGTATCTTTATAAATATATTTTGACAATAAATATATGCCAGATGTGAAATGTAATAAAATAAGCATGCTTAACCTTGTTACATAATCTGATGTTTTCCTTATCTGCGAGAATAATTTTAGTAATGAGATCCTCCATCGCGTTTACCATATCATTAATGTTTATAAAAGTATCTATACAAGAGAGAAATCTGCATTAATTATTTTATAACTTCTTGTATGCGCATCGCAGAAAGTTCTTTAAATTTATCAAAGAAAATACAAAATAAAATTGCCCTTGCCAAATAACATGTGAAAACAGATTTCCGTAGTATCTACTTCTAATTGTACATAACATTCAATAACCTTGCTGAAATGTTGCCAAAGGAAGATAGTGCCAAGTTTTTACGGTGTAAAAATAGAATTAAAGCATTCATTAAAAACGTTTAAAATTGTTTCAATAATTCAAGGGAAAGTAGGCAATAATACGATAACTATGTAACTAGTACAAATAAACGAAGAATCTGATATAGATAAAAAGATAACACATTTTTTTTGCTTATCTTGAAAATAGTATCTTCTAAATTGTGTAATTTATCTCGTCATTGTATTATTTATAGCTCGTTCATTAAAAAAAACACTATTTATAGAAAACATTCAATCAAGAGTAATATTTGAAATGCAGTTGTTATTTTAATAGTTAGTAATACCGTTTGAATTGGTTCGTTTCAAATTTACTCTAGCTCTCAAATTTCGCTAGAATTTTTGTGTAATCTTTCTCTACAGATTCTAAGACAAGATTAATGCCGAAACCTTAGAAAACTTTTTCCAAATGCGATTTTAAATGATTTTGGTTGATTGTTATTGTCACGAAATTAAATGCAAAAAAAAAATATTTATTGAATAATAAACAGCACGTGACTAAATGATCGATACAAAACAAAACATTTAATATTATGATACGCCTAGCGCAACCAACGTTTTTGTATTGCTGCCCAAAGCAATATTAACCTGATCTGAAGATATTCCCAACTGCTTGACGAAACTTCTATTTTAACGTCCATTAGTTCATAACCGATATAATTATGCACATAATAATTAATTGCGCGCATTTTTGAATTCTCTATTTATATTTGTATACGTACATAAATTTCAAAAAGTTGAAATTAGGGTGTTATATGGAAAAACCATGTTTTTGTCATAATTACTTGCGTATCTAATCTACATGGTTTAGCTCTTTAGATTTGATATTGAGTAATTTATTACATCTATGATTTTCTCTCATTTTATACAAAATATGCAAAATACGGATCTACTTATTTCCATCATAGCGCAAAAAAAAACGAATAAAACGAAAAAAAGAATAATTTTTCCAATAAATTTATTAATTTATAATAAAATTAAAAATGTAATAGTACAGTAAGAAAAAAAATCAATTGTGTAAACATCGAAATAATTTAAAAGCTAGTGCAATTTCATTTGAGCAAATTGTAAAGCTAAATCAAGGACCTGGTTAAGGCATGTAGTATTGCTACCGGAAGCTTGGGCGGAGTCACCTTTTCCTCCTCCTTTACCGCCCATTATCGAAGCAACAGAAAGCACCCACTCGTTTGCTTTCAAACCCTTTTCCTGTGCTTCTTTTGGAACAGCGGACAAGCAGAATATTTTATTATTTTCCTCGTCGACAGAAAAGAACATGGCAGATGTTTGCGGGCTTAAACTTTTTACTTGTTTCAGTGCGGAGTCGAGAGCCTTCGTATTCGAGAAAGCATTCAATTCTTTAACTAAAATCGGTTGATTAGGATTTTCTTTAAGGAACAATTTCATTTCTTCGACGACTTGATTAGCTACTGAAGCCTTTTTAGCCCGATCTTTGTCGTCAAGAACTTTCTTTAAATTTGTCAAGGAATTTCTTATGGATTCCTTCTTCCAATAAGGTATCGTGGCGCGGGATACCTCTTCGGTCAGCTCAACTATTTCTTTAACGTACTGTCTCGATGCTACACCGTTTGCATCGTCATCAATGCTACTTTTTATTGCGTTTAGTTTGTTTTCTAATAACTCTGTCTTTTTTAAAGCTTTAGCTGCCTCCGGTCCGGTTAATGCAACTATACGTCTAATACCTTTAGCTATTGCTTCTTCGCTGGCTATTACAAAATCTCCTATATGTCCAGCGTATTTCAGATGGGTGCCTCCACAAAATTCAACGGAGACTTGGGCTCCAGCTGGACCGAAGGGATCTGATTCTAATGTTTCGACGGGCACGCCGATCGAGACAATTCTAACGGGGTCTGGATACGTTTCTTCAAATACTGCTCTCAAACCGTTAATCGTTTTTGCAAGAGCCAACGAGGATTCTTTCGCGAAGACTTCTTCATTTCTAGCGACAATTTCCTTCGAAATTGTTTCCGTTGCTTTAACTTGATCCACGGTCATAGCACCCTTATTCGTAAAATCGAATCGTAATCTATCGGGAGCCACCAAAGAACCTCTTTGATCCGCTTCTGTGCTTAACACTTTCCTCAATGCGTAATTTAGAACGTGAGTGCCGGTGTGGTTATTCATGACTAATCTTCTGCGTGACGTATCGATTTGTAAAATAACTTTATCGCCAACTTTTAGAATGCCTTCTACGTTTCCGATATGTACTACGTACCCACCTCGAACTTGAACGTTTTTAACTGTAAATTCAACACTTTCGTCGCCAGCTTTGACAATATATCCGGTATCATAGATCTGACCACCTTGTTCCGCGTAGAAACTTGTCTTATCAAGTATAAGGCCGCATTCTTGTCCAGAACGAACTTCTTCCACAAATTCTTTGTTATATCTGAGTGCGATGACTGCAGCTTCGCATGTATCAAAAACGTAATCTTTAGAGCTGCTGTCCGCTTGATAATTGTATTTTGGCGAGTCGTCTGTGGGACCAATATTTCTCTTTTGAAGGTCGGTTATGGCATGCACATCTAAATTAATTGTATCTTCGACACCAGTTCCTTTGCCCTAAAATAAAATATGCGTTAACTTGCATTCTGGGTGTAATAAGCGCGACTATTGACAGTAAATAGTCAAAGAGAACGTACCTGCGAAATAATTTGCGCAATTTTTTTGGACTCCTCATAGCCGCTCATGTCAACCGTTAAACCTTTTTCTTCCGCCATAAGCTGAGTGAGGTCAACTGGGAAACCGTAAGTATCGTACAAACGCCAAGCCACATCCCCCGGAACATTTTTAGAATCTCCCAATTTTCCAATAGTTCTATTCAATAAATTTCTACCTCTTGATAGAGTTTTCAGAAACTGTTCTTCCTCCTCATTTATTATATCGACTATACCTTGAGGGTCCTTGCGAACTTCTGGGAATGTGTCGCCGAGGATATCGACAACAGTGTATACAAGGGAAGCGAAGAACCTAGGATTGGCATGCAACTTTTCTGTAGCATAACGGACTGCTCGGCGTAATATACGTCTTAACACATATCTGCAATTAATGTATGATAGTTACTAACTATTTATTTATATAAATTCGCGTTGTGATAGCTAAGTTCTTCCCAAATCACTAAATTGAGGCAAAAATTTGAAGTAAAAGGAATTGGCACGCAGGGCGCTTAAGACATAGCCATTGTGGTTTTTATTAATCACCACTCTCTGAAGCGCATCCTTAAGGCGGTAGAGTATGAGTTATTACAGTGTCCCGAATTTTTTCAACTTTGGTGGCGTTTGGCCGATGTAGCACTTGTAAATATAAATAAGTGCCTCTATCAGTCTCTGCTATTTCCCAATTCCATACTATCACCATAGAAGATGCAATTAACATTTAACCCTTGTTTAAAATTCAATTCCAATTAGATGTAAATGCTTGCAAGTTTGAATAGATTTCAGATTACGAAAATTAATTCATTTTCAGAAGATAATTATTAGTTTACGCAGAACATTTTTATTACATATTGATCTTTGAACGGTAAATTTAGATAAATGTGCATAAATTTTGCATTCTAAATCACTTGTTTATTGTTTATACCAAATGAAATTTGAACTTTTGTGTTTTGCTCTACTTGCCACGCCTTCCTTAGAGAATGTAATCCACATTAATACTGTTGCACTTTCACCTTGAAAAATACAGTTGAAAATAAATTAATGATTGTGTAATAGTTTCCTAAAAGTATTTTTTAATAAAATAGGTATTTTCTAAAATTAGAAAGCACTAATCATACTTGAGAAAGCTGCTGCAGACCAATTTACCGTCCGAATACAAATTAAATGCAAATATCACTTACCCACGACCTGTATTATCAGGTGTTCCTCCATCTGAAAGTGCGATTGTTAATGTTCGTGCATGATCGGCCAAAACTCTATAGGCCATATCAATACCCTCAGTGTCTTCATTACCCACCCTCCTTTGATATAATGGAGCACCAGTTCCTTTCTGAATTACATCAAATATGGGACCAAATAAATCCGTATCGTAGTTTGACCTTTTCTGTTGAATCACTGATACTAATCTCTCTAGACCCAGCCCGCAGTCGATATGTTTCCTTGGAAGTAATTTCAGTGTGCCGCCTGATTCTCTATTGTACTGAATAAAAACAAGATTCCATATTTCAAGTACATCGGGATCGTCCTGATTAACAAGATGTGGGACATCTCTGTTTCCAATTCTATCAAAGTGAAGTTCGGAGCAAGGTCCGCAAGGCCCTGTGTCACCCATTTCCCAGAAATTATCTTTCATATTGCCTGGTAATACATGGCTTGGTTTAATTCCAAGATGTAACCAAATCTTAAATAACACAACGTTATAAAAACTGCGTGAAAGATTTGTTCAAACTTACTTGTTTACATTCATCATCTGGTTCAAGACCTTGCTTCTCATCACCTCCAAAGTATGTAACATATAAACGGTCTGATGGTAGTTTTAAAATTTCCGTTAAAAATTCCCATGCCCACGAACAGATTTCTTTCTTGAAATAATCACCGAAAGACCAATTGCCCAACATTTCAAAAAATGTATGGTGATAAACATCTTTCCCAACATCATCTAAATCGTTATGTTTGCCACCTGCACGTATACATTTTTGGGTATTAACCGTCCGTTTCCACTTTGCCATGTCGCTGTTAGGATCAACTGTACCGAGAAAAATTGGCTTATATTGATTCATACCAGCATTTGTGAACAACAATGTTGGATCATCCAAAGGAATGGTCGAGGAGGAATGGACATATTCATGGTCCTTTTTCTTAAAGAAGTTAATAAATGCATCTCGTACCTCCTTGGCAGTCATATGGATACTCATTTTGATTAAATTAGTATCTGATGAAATAATTTACAATTAACACTAATGCAATATGCACAATATTGAAACTAAAATCTTACACGTGCTACACCGGAATTAATACTGTCGTTACTGCAAGTAAAATAAGACAACCAGGAACTTTCACCTGATGTAAAAGAGGTTGCAGATAACTGCAATCATACCGTGTGATGCAATACTTGGTTAAAAGAATTTTTGGTAATTATCATGATTTGTAATAATTTACAGGATATATTTTATCGGTCTTTTTTTGCGCTAAAAATAAAGAAAACTGTAAATCATCAAATTATTGATAACCGTCCTACGAATTTTTCCATAATAGCAAGGAAATTGTGTAATGTTAAACCAAGTGTTAAACATTCTGAAAAAATGTTTATAACAATAGAAATTGAGCAAATAAAACGAAATACAAAACAAAAAAAAAACATTTATTGTACATAAACCTTAACTAAACATATTTAATAAAAATATATTTTTACGTAGATGATAGATCACATTTCTTCTTCCCAATTAATACCACTAAGTTGAGGAGTATTGTCCATCGTTTCTTGTTTCTTTGTTCTTTTTGGGGTACCTTGTGATTTTTGACCTTTCCCTTTCTCACCGCATTCCAAACTTTCTTCAAAATACTGGTTTGGGTGATTTATTGCAACTTTATTTTGTGGACCATGTATATATTCGAAGTATTTACCACATGCTACTTGGTAATGTCCCTTACTTGCCGTATCAACAATATCTTGAACGGCTAAAAATAATACAGGTAAATCAGAACAAGATATGGATTACAAACATACTTTCACGAATTAATAATAATTTTAAAAATTTGAATAATCTTCACTCAATATTGATAGTAAAATTGTGATAAGATTATTACCAAACCCAACTTACTCTCAGAAGGCATTCCGAATTCATTTAACTTGCTTCTTAAAATTCCCGAATCCCAATGTTTGTAAGGACAACCATGATGATCTCCAGGTCCTACATTATTGCTGATTATCTTTATACAGCTATATGGTGAATAATTTACTCTTTGCCCAACCAACGCGTACATATGTTTGATATTGTAAGCATATTGTTTCTCAAATTTACCACTATCCATTGCTTTTGTGAACTCATCTTTCCAGAAGGTCATAGAATCTTCATATATTAATCCAATGCCTTTCAAAAATAGTCCTAATTGTAAGCGGCAGAAATGCTTCAAATGGTGAACGGATTTAAAAATTCCGTAAATATGTTTCATACATAGAGGAAAATGATCTCTTGCGTACATATCTAAATTTGCCAAACTGGCTTTGCCACTGTTCAAATTTTGTGTATAATCTTTGCCGGTATACATATGGTGAAGGTTGCTGATTAAGAAGTTGATACGATCATCATCCATTAAAGGTAAACGATGATTGGCATACTAAAAAATTTTGTAATTTGAATAATGAGATTAATGAGCTATATTTCATACCGCACATACCACCAAAGCTTCACTTAAACTGGACCTAAAACTTCCCAACACGCAGGTAACCAATTCAAAACTTGGAATGTATGCAAATCCTTTATCAACAAACACACGTCTAGATTTTATTAGGCCTGGTACTTCAGTGAACTTAACTTTGTAAAAATTTAATTGATCGATCATATTTGCACTTGCTGTAGATTCGCTTAGCTCTCTATAAAATTTGCTTTTTTCTTCAGATGATATAGGAGAATAGGTAAAATTATTTAATTTCAAGAAAGCTTCAATACTGTTCGGTTGCTGTTCTTGGAAACGTAACTTAAACCATTCCAGCTCTCTTGCTAAAAACCATTTTCTCAATGATTCTGTACGACAATATGCCAGTCGTAATATGAAATGAGAGATGTGATCTGCTCGACGCGCTTCCAATTCTGTATCTGAAGGATTTTCAAAATTTGTAGATTTGACTAAACTATAAAACTTTTTCAATTGATTGTTTAACTGGTTGCGCACACATTGTTTCCACTCATCGCCATATATTCTAAGTCCTTTTTGGGTTGTTTGTTCGAGCATTCTAAATAATTGCAAACGTTCGAGGGCTAATTCTTCAAATTCAGATAGTTGAATATCAGAACTTGGTGGTAAATTGTACAATTGCAAGTTGTGCGGGTACATATCCTTTAAACTATTTCCTGTAACAATAGGATGATTCCTTTTTCGCCTAGTGCCTTGTAAATCCATTTTTTCATAAAGAGAATTTGAATTATACACTCAAGATACCGCCCCCATCCACTATATACATTAACTCAAAAAATTGTGGTTATAATTTTTGGCGGCATTGTGGTAACTAGCGACAGCTAGCGGTGGGGCTAATCTATATCTAAGCTGTCCTAAAAATAGGAAGTCGAAGATTAAATAGGCAAGAATTATCTGCGGCTGTTTTATTACTAGAGATGACCAAGGCAGGTGAAATTATTACTTTTTTGCAGCGATTAGACAGACTCGTGTCTATTCGTCTCATAAGAATGGGTTCGCGTTGCCTACGGGTTTCCCCGAGAGTCGACAAAACACGAGTCTGTCTAGTTGCTGCAAAATTACCAACCTTACTCATCTCCACTTATCTGAAGGTCTTCTTAGTTTTTAATCATTTTATAGATATTGTCACGGACTATCGTGATAGGGGCAGCTCTGGGTAGATAGTTGCTTAAAGAACGTACGTAAACGTCCATCTACCTGTTAAGTGCGCACCTCAGGGTACCACTGTAAACCAATGAAACTCCTGACTTCACCTTCACACCTTCATTAATTTAATAATATTGTAATAACAGTCAAGCTGGAGTTGAAGAACTCCTTCAAGTCCAAGAACTTCCCTTGGGGTCCAAGAACTTCCCTTGAAGTCCAAGAAGTCCCCCAGGAGTCTTAGCTTCTAAGAAAAGTATTTATATTTATAATCTATCTAATCCCTACTACTAACTGTCCTTCCGACGCCCTCGAATTGACCGAGAGAATAATAATAATAATCTTACGCAGCGATTGTCCAAATACTTAGTCAGCTTGAGAACACCCGTCACCGATCCAAGAATTAGTTAGCGTCTTTTCTAAAAGTAAAAATAACAGCGACGCGTTTATTCGCGACAATATCTCAGAGAGAAGACCGCAAAAAAGACAAAATTATCGAAAAATGAATGCTAGCTTTAAGCATCGCTTGGTTTATTTCTAGTTCTAGGTTGTAGTATTGTATATAGCAAACGCATAATTTTTGAACTGCCTTTATTACTATTGTGCACTAATTTTGATAAACTTTTCACTATAATAAATGTACGAATCTACTCAACATTTATCGCGGAAAATGTAGTAGGTGGTTAAAAAAAAGGCCACCGGATAGAACTTAATAGAGCAAAAAAGAAACCGGAATAAAATTTCTATTTATTCATGAGATGTAGTTTTATTTCACTAGATTTTAAAAACATCTTAAGTGCTTATTTAAATGAACACTTGGTATTATCATTTATTTTCATATTCTTGCAGCGCTGAAAATATATTTTCTCTAGTAGCTGGGAAGAATCGTAACAAGTAATCCCACTCAGTATAGTTTAAAATTACTAACATACTGTGGTTTATCGCTTTGTATGAAAATTCGTGCGGTACTTTGTAGTGTAAACCTTGCTTAACGCCAAACGCATCACCACTCCTTAAAACATTCACGATGTCCTCGTCATAGACACTTTCGTCCTTCAACGCGATTATTTCGCCCGTGAAAATGAAATACATGCGATTATCGATCACGCCCTTGAATTGTACATAATCGCCCCTGAAAAACGTTTCCACTCGGCATTTTTGTATGATTTGACGAAGGCAATCCGAATGACATTTTGTAAAGACCAGATGTTTTTTCACTAGATCTTGAAATGCATCGTTTAGGATAGCATCTTGAAGATATTTAGGGGCTTCTCTCAACAGCGAGGGATAAACGTTGCCTCTTTGTTTTAACCATAATAACTGGATATAAGCAAGAATCCTACCGATAAGAGAGAGGGATACTTCTTCGCTCTCCATGAAATTTTTAATCCGTTCCGTATTATTCATGTATACCTGTCTAACTACACCGCATTCAGCGATAATCGAATAAACTTGACTAACGCAGACAAAAAATAATGCTTCCGATACCACCATCATAGCAATGAAAAAGACGGTATGCAAAGCGCCATGGGGAAAGAAATTGTTCTGAGAAGCGAAATTTAAAAAGTTTGCCGCTAGGTATATATGCCGCGTGTATAGGCGGAATTGATCATATGATGTCATGTTGTCCAGAATCACTTCGCATGATGGGACATGCGGTTGAATGTTAACCTTGTACGGGCAGGATACTATCGTAGTTAAAGTTGCAATACCGCAGAAAGCTAATGAACTCCAAACTATTAGGAAACCGAAGCGCATTATATAAACATTTATATTGAGTTTCTCACTGGCGACGCTAAAATATTCGAAAATGAAAACCAAACGCAGCAACCGATTTAAGCGAAGCAATTCGAAGAAGATCTTACGTTTGTAAGATGGAAGATGCGTCATAAACAACACGATTACATCGAAAGGTAGTAGGCTCATTATGCCGATTATTAATCGAAATTTATGTTCGCATTGTTTTTTTGAGATGTGTCGCAGATCGGTCACAAGTGTTCCCGACTCGTCTTCGTATGCCGTTCTAAATTTTATAATGAAATGGGCTGTATAAACAATATCACTCGTAAATTGCAAAATCATCATATAAATCGAATGCTCGCCGGATCCTAACTGATACAGGTCCAGTATAATGCAAAGATAGCAAGAAAACACCAAATTAACGCTGTTCCAAATTCGCATGCCTCGAGTATTTGGATTAAACACGAACCCCCATCTGGACTTATATTTCTTCGTGGGTTCCTCAACAACTTTAGACGTAATCGAATCGCTTCCAGGAATGTAATTAAGGTAGGCGAGCGTTAGCGATCTGAATTCGTCTTTCATTTGAGGTTCGTACTCTAACAACTTATGAAAGTCGACGGCATATACTTTTAAAAGCTCAGCGTGACAGGTCGTTACGACACTAATGCGTAATCTTGATCGTTTTTTGTTCTCTAAATTTCCAAACATGCTTCCGCCGTGAAGCGTAGTAATCACGATGCCATCTGGAGCTAACACCTCTACTTCGCCCTTGCATAGGATGTAGGTGTACCTAGTTACATCGTTTATTGTAATCACGTAGCCACCTTTGCATATAATTTCATGTTTCATAATTGGCAATAAGTTTCTAATGAACGCCTTCGATTTCGTGCGGAATATAGTTGTTTTAAGCAGTTCTTTGCCATATATTTCAAACAAAATACTCGACTTCATTGGCAACGGCAAGGGCTCAATAATATGATGAACCTTTCGGCCTTTTTGCTGCCTCCACTTGACTTCATGGTTGTAGATGATTGTTTTCTTCAACTGCGGGTTTACCTGAAAATACCACACTTGGAAATTGTCAGAATTAAATAGATGAAGCAAAAAATCTTATTATAGCAAATTAATTTCAACGTAAATTAACTCGCTTAACTAACTGTTATTTTTTGCATTTTTTCAGATTTCTTAAAAATTAACAATCTCAATTATATAATTTCGCCAGACGACGGAGTCAATACTACGTCACGTTCGTTACACTATTTTAAGTAATATAATCATACCTTACCTTGATCATATTCAAAAAACGATTAAGAGAACGCATAGCTTCCTGGTATCTCAATAACAATCTATGATGAAAGAAGTATAAGGTGATGATCTTTCCAGCGAAAATCACCGTCAAATACAGTCCCAATAGACTCATAATTATCAATATCAACCTTGAATCATTGTTGAACACCGAGTATCCTTGCATTCCACTCGTCGTCAAAAGGCTGGTGCCAACGTAGATCGCATACAGTTGCACCCTTAATCTGCCTATCGGCTTAGCAAACAACGACTTCGCTAATAAAGAACTATTCAAACATTTTACTTCTTGGAAATATTCCGTATTATGCGCTTCTGGAAGGTTGTCATATAAGTTGAAGGAACATTCTCGCGTTATCAAGAAGCTTCCGAAAAAGTTTGCTAGCACCAAAACAATTGGTGCGAACGATAAGCCGTACATTTTGCGTATCGGCGTTAGGCTATGTCCCAAAACGGCCACAAGAAAACCCCAGTAGCGATACAAGGGCAAAAGTTTGTTGAAGTGGAAGATGAAGTACATGTAATTGTTTTTATATCTATACTGGTCGATTAACAATCCAAACGGTATAACCGCAAGAAGATCAACCCAGAAAGCTGAATGTAGGTAATTGATTGCAGTTTTCAAAGGATGAATAATCATCAGGCCCTTCTCATTGAAATAACATACGTGCAATCTTACGTATATGTCTACAACACCTGCGCAATCCAACAAGTATAAGATTATTCTGTATTGGGACATGTATAAAGGTAGTATGAAGTAGAGAAAGCCGGTCAAGAATGCTAGAACGGATCGGCCGACTTCCCACCAATAGAGGAACGCACCTTCACAATTGATGGTTGTCCTCATTAAAGAATACCGTATAAAAGCGAACGGATAGAGGCGATCAAATGGAATATGATAGTCATATTCTGCCTGGGCTGTCTGGAAGTTCATATCGAAACGAAAGAAATTTCGCCTCCTGTAACAAAAAAGAAAACGTTAATTTATGCGCAGAGCTTATCTATGATTTAAAATATTCTTAGCTCCCGTGGGGACGAGCAATTACGCAGCGCCTGTGAGCGATGTTACACGGTAGATTAAAGCAACCACCTAGTAGCGTCACTTAGCGGCCTGTGTGAAAAGGTGGTGAACTGTTTGACTGAACTATTTATGTAATTTTTTGAGAGAATCAAATTAAAAGAAAACTAAGCATAACTCTCTTTACGCTTTTCCTTTCATTAATTTAATGCCGTGTTCTTTACATTCTTCTTCATTACAAAAATGCAGTTGTCAATTCTTTACGATGGGTCGCCTATGATAACAATTGTGTGGAGTAATGGGTGTGTTACTCTTTGCAGTGACCAGTCTGTCTGGGACAGTCGCTAGAGATCATCGAATAATATAAAACGTGCCACCAAAAAATAGCAATTTCCTAGTGTAATGCCGACATTTCGCTTTACCCACTCGAATTATTAGTAATATACGAAAATCCATACTTACTTTTTTAATTTGAAGTAAACTGCATCCAGCCTGTGCGAATGGACGGAGGTCAAAATAGACTTTTTAATATCATCGCTTATTTGAATAGTCTTCAAAAGGATTTTGGAGTCATCGTTGTATTTATGCAATATTGCTCGTAAATCTGTATACTGCAATATCAAACATTTGCAATTCGATCTGGCTACTAAAGTGTTCATAGTCGGCACATTAAATACCGTTTCCAATAGATTAAAACAGCCTCTGTTGCTAATTGTTTGGATGATGTCACCTTGGTCATTTAGCATTTCGCACGTTCCTTGCATAAGAAAGTATATCGTCTGAAATATTTCAATAAGAAATATAATAAGACTGTTGTATTATTAAGCATGCAAAAAAGGAATGTTGAATTGAAGTTACACATACAGGTGGAATTGTAAAATTGCGTCTATTGTGGAAATAGTCCGAAGCTAACATTTTCTGATTGAATAATACACCTCAACACGGAAATTGGTCGATGATTGGTCATATTTTCTTCCGTGCTGTGACTGTGTCAGTGTCGGTAGACGAGAAGGCGTCCAATGGTAGCAGCTATATTCAAGATATGAATCTGTATAATCCGCATAGTGAATTTTACGATACTTCATTTCAAATTGAGACAGATGCCTCGATAGTCTCGCTAGAAGGTGATGAAAACTATTGTGTGAGTGCACGTTTTCACGGCCAGTGTCCTCTAAACAATCACTTTCCAAGTATTGCCGTGTCGTTGAGTTGACTCCTGACGTTTTATCGATCCCACTGTCAGCTTCATCAGAAGGTTTACGGATCAACAAAACGGGTTATCATGAGGAGAACAAGAAAACGACATCAGTCTTAAAACGGAAGCTTACAGTATAATAAGCGAAACTTCAAGGGTAAGCTCGACAACACAACACCCGGAAGAATAGTCTCCAAGATTATTAATACTGAACTTACGTTTGAAATTTGACCTGCATGTAAGATTGGTTCATCACTTGGCCAAATTGTAAGCTTCATTCTGGCGCATATATCGTAGACAGCAGCTTCCGAAAAATCAACGAAACAATCGTGCGACTTCACAATATGTTCCGCTAAAAGGCACAGTACCTCCTCTCTTATATACGTCGGTATATTGCAGACAATGTCTTCCAGTGGTTTCATGTCAATGCATTGGTTGTCGTCCCACTGGGTGTATAGAAGGTTCAGCATCCGGTTTGTAAAATGTTGCGCTAACTTGTTCTTCGCAAGTAAATACTGTAGTTCCAGGAAGTAATGTTGAATGTCGGCTTTCTTCAAGTAGACAAGGATATAAGCGGACATTATGCTGGCATACATGATGAGCGTAATGAATTTGCAGCATATATCTCCGATGCAAACTAGGTGTATTGGGGCATCATAGTCATCGTCTCCTATATGGATACCCGATACCATTTGTATGGCCGCAAAGAACAAAGAGATCGGGTTATCTTTATTTACAAAATAAAAAATGCAATATAAAATGAACGTAGTATATAGATTTATCCACGAGAACTTTATATATCTTATCACAACCAAGTTTGTGTTGAAGTGAGACTCCCAGATGCGGAAAAGTCTTTCGACACGCCATAGCTTCAATATCCTGAATAAAACGAATAATAGAAAATATCTATGTATCAATTGTAATATTTTTAAGACATTTATTTGAAAGGAATATACGGATAAGTTTGTTACCTATTAAAGTGGAGAGTTGCATTAGCTTGTGGCGTATTTTTCATGAAGATTATACTGACAAAAATTTCGCAAGGCATGCAGGAGACAATATCGGCCCACAATCCCAAAGTCTGCATTTTTACTTTGGCGATCTTACTTATCTTTGTCACGACCTGATGCTTCGAACGTATCGATGTGGACAATTGCACGTATATATCTATCCAATAAATACAGGTTATCAGACAGATAAGAGGATAATACCACACCGGGTGATCTGTTAGTATGAACGACATGCGCGGTGTAACGAACGATAGAGTTAACGTGAGTATAATGATCAACGCCTCCCATATGATAGCAATAACCGAGTTTGGTTGCAATATACATGGGAAATTGATTTTGACGAAGACTGTGTCGGTGTCTACTTCTATTCTCTCTCCGACAACAAGCATGTCGAGATACCGAGCGGTAAATGAAAGTTTGTTGAAGTCCTCTTCGTTTATTTCATTGACGAAGTAGATATTTTGAAATTCGTGTCTGTGAGTTGATTCCTCATCTATCGCCATTAATTTATGCAGGGTATTCTTTACCCACAGTAAGGTGTAGATGTCAACATCTTTCCTTCCTGTAATTAATTTGCTCTTTGCTATTCGGCTGATATTATTTAAGGTGTACGCGTTCTTGTGTCTCTCCAAAATAATTCTTTGGGCTTCCCCAAATTCTTTGGCGTATTTGACGTAAGACCTGCAAGTAAATATTTGCAATAAATAACTATTTTAACCTACAACTTGTACAATATATTTATCGTGTTTTTCAGCCAATCAAAATCTTGTGCGCAATATATGGAATGTTGCATTAAAAAATGGTAATGTTATAGAGACGGGGGCGCCTGGTGATGTAACTGTCTCGACTTCCTGGTGAATTTCCCGTGTATAGAACATGATATACAATATATATCGAAAGTATACGACGGATTTGAAAAGCTGCGATGCAGGTTGTATCTACAGTGGGCCAACCGCCCCTGTACACAAATAGAAATGGTGATGACATAGCATAGCTTGTTGTTGCAAGTAAAGATATTTATTTGAAAAAAAGCTTCGCATAGATATTCCAGAAATTACTACAATATTGTTTCTATTTGAGTAATCAAAAATTATTAATGACCATTGGTTGGTTCTTTGGAAAGATTTAGTTATAAGCAGTAAAAAATGTTTACCTTACAAAATCCGTTTTCTTCAGAACGTGAAACTCGCAAAATGTTTTACAAATAACGTTATTCAACGACTTATAATCAACAACCAAACAGGCTTCTCCAATACAGGTACCGGCGCATAGACTTACAAGCGCCGATTCACCATCTTGATTCGATATTAGCTGAATGGTGCCAGAGACAACGTACACCATTTTACTTTTCCATTCGCCTTTTGTGAACAGGTACTGCCCAGGCAACATGTACTCTAGCTGGATGAAATTCGAAAGATAACGCAAATAATTAAAGTCCATGGAACGGAATAAATTGGAGTGTTGTAATGCCGGCCACGAAACGTCTAGCATTAACTCGTTGCGCATAGATGGATGTAGAAAATTCCAGTACGATTGATCCGTTGAATATCCTCTGTTCTTTGACCAAATGGTATCGAAGTATTCAATAACTTTGGTTACCTGTGACAACATAATATATAGCATTAATTGCACAATTCGTATGCGGGTTAAATTGTGCACGAAATTCAATGTTCATTACTATACTACTATACTATAAAATTATACTTACAATTCCTCTGGGTAATTTCAGTTTCTTTAGTTTAGCAACTAAAACTTTGGAGCGATCCAAGTATCTGATTTGATGTCGATAACTAGCGACAATCCCTATCGTTACATGTGCCATTGTAACCATCACTATGCAATAAAAAACTACAACTTGGGCAAGGGTGCCTATTATCTCCCAAATGAGATTCGGTTGAGCAGTATCATATCGAGACCCGATAGATTTCTCAATCATAAGCGTAATGATTGATCTGGTGCAATAATCTTGTTTGCATCCGTATACTTCGCAGTAAGTATTGCAATATGTTGAATAGAAGATTACTATGACGAAAATCATGTAGGAGAGCAGCTGGAGTACTTTCATATAAACTTTTGTCGTAATTTGAGCGTTCACTTGATTGTAAAAGTAGACTATACGAATTAGGCGAAATATCGAGTTCAATCTTAAAACGCAGTATGTTCGCTCTGTATCAAACAAGTAGACCAATTTATTTATTTTCGGTAATATCAGCTGTAATGGCACTATCGATATTATTTCCGTGATGATTATTGGAACTGGTCTAGTAGAGATGTTTATGTCTGGTAGATTCAAATTGGGCACATATCGACTGACTGTCACTAGTATAATATCAACCAAATAGATCATATCCATTACATTGAATATAACTGAAAAGGAAAATATATACTCAATTAAATTGGAACTTTAAATTTACTGCTCGTCACTATTTTCTATCCGTTACGGGGACAATAAACCTATGTTTAGGTACCTTAACTAATCTCCCGAAGAAAAGAATGTAACTTTTCAGCTCGTAAACTTTCCATTAGAATCTATTTAAACGGTTTATGAACTGCCCGTTAATTGGAACTGTTATCGAATATCCTTATAAAGTCCCGACGATGACTGAAGATATTGTTGAGGGTTTTCGCAGCTTTTAGCCAATGTAGACTAGTTTCGGAATCGTAACCACATAGCAATTAGATTGGTCTGCTGACATTTCACTCCATGTTGCACGATGAAAGATTCCTCTAGGCCGCTGAATTTTGTATTTAACTTGCTTTAAGAATAAAAATATCAAGCAACAATATTTTCACCGGATTTCAAAAACCAATCTACATTGACCCATGAAATTTTAAAATCCAATAATTTTTAAAAGAAGAAACCAATTAGCAGGTTCTATCCAGATAAGAAGCAAAGGGGAACTCACGCAATAAATTTAAATCCTTCATCGTTTCAGATACACAATCCTGATTAGACGAGACAATTAAATGTCCAACTACCGTCATATAGTTAAGTACAATTATGCTGTAATACCATACTGGTTCGGTTGCTAAATAGAATATTTGTTTCCATATCTGAGTTTTATGTTTATTCAACGATTCGCTATGCACGTAGTTTGACTGATTTTCTTCATCTTTTCTACATAGAATCTCACCGACTTTCATTTTATGATACTTAATATCTGTATCTTCAACAAAAAAATCTATGACAACTTCCCAACAGATGGTTTTTGTTTAGAATTAACCCAGATCACTCCTTTTTATAATTACTGTTGGAGCGAATGCTTTAGCTTGACATATCGCAGATCACAAACCATCTCGTGTAATTTCATGTCAAATGGACGCAGCAGTTTCTGCTTCGGTTTGGTATGGAATCTACAATTACGATATGAATTTGATTAAGATACTGGGTGCTAAATAGAATTCATACGCTTACATAAAAAAGAAGATTATTATTAATAATTATAAATATCATCCTTAGAAAAGTATTAATTTTATTAAGTGAATTAATAAGCGACATACTGATAATATGTAGGCTGTTGCTGAATTAACAACTTCTTTATTAAGCTACTATTTATTACAGTTTATTATTCTGGGTTTGAGGTTATACGAAATTTACTTCTGACAGGGTAAAAAACAGGGGGAAGGAGATAAAACACTATTCAACACTATCTTCACTATCAATGCAGTACTAATTTTTTAATAATCTCCTTATTTTGGGGAAAGTCCAAATTTCTTTGTATAACGTAGACTTTATTCTTGAGAAGTAAAACTATACCCAACTCATTTTAAATAATTATTAATAACAATAATATTTCTTTAATAATAATAATAATTCTTTAATTTTGTAGTTTTCATTACGCTTTTTTGGCAAATTTGCAGAATTTCTCGTTTAGAAAAGGAAATAGGTAAAAGAAAAAGTATTAATAAGAAAAAAAAGTATGTCAGAAGTGGGATTCGAACCCACGCCCTCAAGAGAGGACCAGAACGCCCAATATCTGTAATGGTACAGACAAGGAAAACCTTGAGTCTGGCGCCTTAGACCGCTCGGCCATCCTGACATATTGAAATAGTACTTTTATATACTATATAATACTTATTTATCTTAAATTTTAATAAATATATAGATTATATTCTATCTAAAGCGTTTCTATTTACTTAGTTTGTTTGCAGCACTTATAAAATATTAAATTACTCTATAATGGAATTCAACATTGAGGAAAAAAATATTTATATCCCTACGAAACAAAACTAACTTGAACAAATTCTTTCACAGCTCTTGCATTGAAATTGTAATTATTTTCACATAAATAATCATCGATTTACGAAAAGTCGATAAAATGCACATCCCAGCAACCACTTCCGACGGTCTACTCCTACTTTTCATTTTTACTGCTTGGCGGTGCATCCGTTGATATACAGTTGTCCTGGGACATACTGTATATGATAATTAATTCCTGCTGCGCTTACATACGCAAACAGAAGAATTATTGGCTCCGACTGATGCCAATAAATGTCACATCGACTGATGTATAATTCATCAGCGTCGCACTGTGGTATGCGAGCGCATTTTACCATGTTCATACGTACAACTAACCAAAAAGCTACGCCATCGGTCTGGATGTAAAGTGTATTGAATAATAATGAAATAAGGAAGTATCGAATATGCTTAAAGATGGAAACTTTCCAAGTATAAATGTTATCTTTAGACATAATTAGGAAATCCTTTGGATATTGATTATTAAAATTCGCCAGTTTCCGTGCGCTTCACGGGCGCCGGTACGGGAGTGGTCGTTCGGGCTTCGCAATATATGCGTAAGCAGTAGTAACGCATCCAGTAGGTGGTTGGCGGCCGGTTGGAATGCAGGCGAGCGTAGCGAAGTGCTGCATATACGTTATACGTAATAAAATGTCGTCGATAAGTGGATCAAGGAAACGATCATTGTTAGATAAAACGAATAAGTTTATTAAAGATTTCCCGTATTTCATATACGATGGCGCAAAAATAAAATGTTTAATTTGCGATATATTTCTAATGTGTTGGTCAAAAATACATTGCCAAGACTATGTGGGTCAAAGCACAATAATAACAAAACAGGTGTATATCTATATAGGAAGCGGTTTATACTTGATTTATGTGTATATATGATTGTGTGCAATTTGCCGTTTACTTTGTTAAGCAACGAGTCATTTATTTCATTTTGAAAGAAATACGCCAGACAATGTTACGAAGGTGTGCGTAAACATTAAAAAAATAAAATTAAAGCCGAGCTGAAAAATAGAAAACTGTGGATTTTTAAATATTTAATTGAGACATTAAATTAGCTCATCAGCTTCTCGTGTGCTGTGGTTCTCGAATAATTAATGGTCATGCACCAAGAAATAAAAGAATTGATTTCAAAAATAACGTTTTATTGCAAAAAAAGAAAAACGTAGGCTACACTGAAGTAGGTTTATTAACCAACTAAAATTTACAACAACAGGGCAACAGATTTAAAATATATGTGAATATGAAACAGTAAACAAACGCATATAGTTGACTTAGCGTGATTATGGGTGCAGTCCGTTGGCGGGAACAGGGCAGCGTTTTCTCGCTCCCGTGGTGCTCACGTAGGCTCTACCTCGTGGCTTTCCTGGCGGTGGCAACCAGGTTTACTATACGCCTTTTTATAACTCTCTAAAACCACTGTTTAGGTTGCGGTTAACGCCCTTACCCAATACGACGTAATTTCTTTACCCTTCGTTCGTGGTTTTTCTTGCCACGACGAAACGCCAATATATATTTTCGTCGCGAGATAAAGGGGGTTTGTTACCCTTTATTCAACTTCTTGAGCAGTTGAGGGTTGATGCAGCCAAATGATAATCTTATAACGCTCAGGTGGGTGACATAATCTTATTCCTAAATTGCACCAATCACAATGCGCTCAGAAGGTCATATAAGAAAAAAATCAATATTGTTCTCTAAGTCAGGCATTAGCTTAATTTTTATCTATGAAATATGAAGAAAAGATGCATTAAGCATACACGGGGGAAATAAAAAGTAATATACGTTTAACATAAAGACTTTCGAGAAAACCAATTCTGTTATATAAGAAAAATAAATATGAATTAAAATAATGTTTAAAAATGGACGAAAGATGGAAGAAATATGGAGAAAAGAGAAATAGTTAAAAAAAAGTGATGAATACTTAGAAAGTTCCCATCTAAAATTAAGCAATCAGCTTTCGAAAATAAGAAAAGTTATATGAAAAGTTACGTCCGCTCCACTTTTTTCTCGGAGCAGTTATTTTTAATAGATCTCGTCCATTTCGTCAGCATATATATACCGCAGCGTTATTAGTTGCGTATTTTCGGCTTTTTTTTGTGTTATTTCTATTAAGTTGAATATCAGTGTGTGTAACTGTATACATATATACATATACGGCCATGCAAATATGTACACATATAGGAACAACTATCGAACAATGTAGCGCACGTCTGGGCCCGGTCCTCCGGGTCGACCCAACCCGTTCGTGTATCCGAAGTGAAATTCCGTACGATGCTGAGGCGATGGAGCACAGGCTAGGCGTTCATTCGTTTCCCGGGGAAATTGTGAAAAGCTCTCTCCCAGAGCCCAGAGCTTATCGATCCGGTTGTCATGGCTACATTTCACAGATTTCATCTCGAAACGTTCACAGCTTCGGCGCGTTGCAATGTTGCGCTATCGTCGCCAACTCCGATGTATTGAAAGTAGCAGGACCGGATTTAACGCTGCGAAGAACCTAAAGAAATCGGACGCGGTTCTCACGAAATCCGTACACGGGCAAAAGGACTTTGTTCATTCAACGTAGTATTAATTGACTCAACCAATGGCATATTTCTATACGAGCAAATGAATGCTTGTTTCCTTTTAAACAAATTAGAACTGCGTTCTTTTGTTGATAATATTAAATCGTGATCGTTGGATCATCAGGATTCCAAAAATTTTACAAGAAAATGTCTGCGTTTGAACTTGATCTGTCCTTCCTATTTTTTGATACGGCTGTCAACGTTATACGTTAATCACATGTAAACACAAGCACACACAAGCTCACACAAACGCCTTAAGTTAGATAAATAGGCGCTTGTTTGAAATAAGCATCTTTAGCAACATATATTTTGCTGTTTCAACAAATCCTTTTTTGTGCGTGTAGGTCTTAAATTTGGAAGGTATATGAACCGTCGAAATTCTTTTTTGACAGCGCTAATTTTGTTGTATTAAGTATATTATTTAAAAATAATATTTTTATTGAATAACTTTTCCTTTCTACTTCAATTTTTCAGGGTAACAATAAAAAAAAGGGATTTAAAATATTTGATATGGCGTCTTGCATGCTTTGCGTATAATAAATAATGGTCTATGCTCTATATGCAAGAAAATTTCTTGAACGTAACATTTTATTGGAAGAGAGTATTCTCTTGAATTTAGATTCTCCGCTTAATCCAAAATGGTTAACTTACTTTACACAAGACATCTTTTTCTCTTATACTACTGCTCCAACTGAGCGGGATATTATCCCAAAATACTTGCTGCTTTAAATAAAATGTATTTTAGATAAAAGCTAGGCACTTATTTTGCAAGTAGTAATTTTTTAAAGACAACTTTAAGTAACTATTATTACATTTAAGTATTCCTAGATGAATTTTTTGCGTCGATAGAATTTTACAAACTCGAATTTTGGTCGCTTAATACCTCACTGTGCGACGGCGGAATAATAGAAGAAGTAAATATAATCGTTTTTCGTTAACTTACTAAACTTTTTTCATTTATGTAAAGACACATAAGTATAACATTATACTACAAAATTCTACTTTAAAGAATTACAGCCAATAGTAAATTTTTTACATTATTAACAATTTTTTTTCAAGCTATTTACGAATGTAAATTCATTATATTTTATATGTCTGCTTCTTCTTCGATTGCTTTCGTTAGTTAGTCTTTATAGAAAGTGTTTTCTAGGAATAACAATCAGAAAACTATAATCTTTTGGTAAACCATTTCACTCACACATGATGTTTCGTAAACAGAAATGTTTTTCAAATAATCTTAATAATTCACTTTAATCCCCGAAGGAGGTCGTATTAACAAGTTATTCTGATTGGGAATTTAAGTAAATTGAAATTTTTAATTAGGTGAAAGTAAAAAAAAATTGCTATGAAAAAATGTATATACAACACAAACAAACGTAAAGCTCTAGATTATTTATTTTTTTATACGTTGCCAATGTCTGCTTAGATTATAAGATAAGTTTGTTTCAAATAGAATAGTCTGTATATTATAGATTATTTGCGTAACGCCCCTAAATAACAATAATAATAGTTTATTGTGCAATAATAAATACTCCTTAAAGAGCAAAATAAGAATAATATAAAAAAATAATACAGTGTAAGGTGCTAATCAGGTCAAACAACTAGTCCAAATAGTATACAATGAAAATAAACATAGCTTGTGGAAAATATAAATACCGAAAACGTTCAATAGCTAAGTGTTTAAAAAATCATTATAACAGCCATTAAAATTTCTAGACATGTTATATACAGGCAATGTTTGTCCTGGCTCTTGAAACATTTAAGAAAGTACCCGACCGAGTGTTACGTGAAGGTACATTAAAGCCAAATTGGGAAAGTAGGCACGGTGTATCAATTTTACTATTGCGTAAATTTAGCAAAAACACAGCACTATATCTATTACGTCTATCAGAAAGTGACAAAAAATTTTGTTGCTACAGGAGTGTTACGTCGCTCGGGATAACTACCAGATACTCTCAATGTTCAATATTTTAGAAATCGTTTTTGTACCTTCTCAATCGTAAAGTTACATACCAAACCAAAGACGCAAATTCCAGTTTCCTTTGAACTAAAAAGTACAAAGTTTTGATTGCTAGGAGGTTATTAAAGTTACGGCATGATCTTATGACAAACCCAAGCGATCGTGAGGCTGATATGTATGTCCCGGAAATATGATCAGAAAAGTTCAGACGAGCATCAGAAAGCGCACCAAGATCATTCACTTTGTCCTTTCTGGAGATCAGTTGCGATTTGACTGTGTATTGGAATATAACAGGATGCGAAAGTCTAGTGTATGAAACAATCGAGCATTTGTTTACGTTCACAGATATTGTTAAGAAGATCATGTATATATTCAAAAGCCATGGCCCAAGATTTGAGCCTTGTGGTACACCAGAAAATATATTGAATGAACCCGATGTAAAGCCGTTATAAAACGCGTAACCCATTATTCGTAAGATAGGAAGACATGATTCTAAGAAGCGCTGGGCAGAATCCAATGGCATCTAACTTTAATAAAATCAGCATAAACGACGTCAACTTGTTTAGGTTGGTCCGAAATATATTGAGTAAATAAATGGCCAAATCGACGGGTGGTATTCGGAAGTACAACTACAGTAGTTGTTTTTAAAGCAACTTCAAATATAATGCAAGTTAAATTCTTAGATTCTGTGCTTGTTATTTGCAGAATAGTTCAAGTCAAATTCAAAATTGTGTGACGAAACTACAGATGGCACAAATTGGTGTCAGATGTACCTTTAATTGCAGAATTTATAGGCACTTTTGGGGCATGTAGAAGCAATGTACGGTTTCATGTAAAAATACCGATATACTGAAGTATTTTTCGTTAAGCAAACAGTAAGAATATTAAATAATCCATGTCGACTCTGTGCGAGTTAATTTAACCAGCGTTGGAAGAAAAAAGTTGTACAAACCGTTGCGATTTGTACAACTTAGACCTTCTTCCAACCTTTCTTCCAACGCTAGTAAATATATTTTACATTAACAGAAAGTACTACGGACAGTTTCTAGCGCTACTCTCAGAATTGTGCCGGCTTGATGTTTCTAATAATTTTTTGCTAGCGAGATGCGAAAGAATAGATGCCCAAAAGCTGCTGCAATTAACAAAGGAACCCTACAGAGAAAATGTTGGATTAAACCAATGAACGTAGAGTAGAATCGGGGACATGTAACATTGAGAAATTCAGATTTTCAATTTTGTTCGTTTAAAAACAATACAGGTTCAGTTTATACCTGATAGAATTAGTTAGATCAAACACTTCGCAAAAAAAGATATCAACAGTAAACGACATAGCAACACCCGAAAGATTATTCTACGTGTTTTAATTTTTGTTTTGTTTATTTTCCTTATCACAGTATTTCTTGGTCCATAAAATTGGATTCTTTTCATAAATGTTAATTATTTTCTTTTTATCTCTACACCTATCTTTCTCTGTGCCAAGATAGCTAAACAGCTCTTGGTGAGACATGCAAATCTTGGGAGATTCCACTTAACACAAATATTATTGCATCCTTCTGCTGCTAGTCACCTTTAGATGGTTAACGTGACCATTTTCAAGCATTTACTCTCAAACGACTTTCACGTATTTATATGTACAATTGCAACATCCCCTATTGAGAGCTGGTTTCAGGAGTTTTGCTCCCTACAGCTACCTTAGCGTTAGTTTTAGAACAAGCAAGCACCCTTATGAAGAATTTTTCTTTATAAATAGTTCTACCCTTTATGATACCTGCCCAGTAAAACAACATACGACATGCACCTAAGTTTTATACTAATAGTAACCTGTAATTTTGAAAAAACAAAAAAACTAAAAATAAAAGGAAGGAGATCCTGCACAAAAACTGTAAGGGATTTAAATATAGCAAGGAATATTGAAACCTGCGCTTGAAAGGCAATATAGAATATATTAGTATTCTGATATAAGCGTGTCCCGGTATTGTTTTAAAATTACTGTTTCGCCCGTCACGAGCCGCCATTGCAAAAGACATATTGGGCTTCTGGTGTGAAGAGCGCGAGCTTGCTTTTAATCGTTTTTTGAGCATCGCCGCTTCGGCTTCTGAAATTGATTACTTTGACGCTAGGTATCTGAAGAAGCGCGCACCCGGACGACAAACGCGCGGAATCTCCTTCGCTCCGGACCTTCGTTCCAAGACCCGTCTCCACATCGGGGTATGTAATATCGTCGGACTTGGTTGGCGTTTATTTATTTACTTATTCCTATATACAGTCACAGTACAAAATGACAGTAGTACAACACACAGATCTATTAAATAAAGCCTATTATGTTCATGTTATAAAAATGCTAAACCATCATTTGGAGTAAGTCTAGAATACACGACAACTTAATTTAAATTAAATTATTTTTTGGCTTTAATAAAAAGCCTGGATTTACAACGGAAACTATTTTCAATTTAAAATAGAAGGCGACACTAGCTTGAAACGTGTAAAATTATGTCGTCTTGGATTAAATTTATTAGTTGTATTCTTGCCATGGTGCATGTATTAATACGTTAGAAAACACACATCAGAAGGACAAATTTTTATTATAGATGGATTGGGAGACTCCGATGTGATGCCTTCAGGATTATTGCACGAGAAATAACGATATGTTAATATCACCTTCTCCTTATTAATAATAATAATTTGCAGTGTATGGGATGAACGCTATTGAGATGTTTACACTTTTAGTTCCTTTTGATTGCAAGGCGGAGCTGTGTGGGTAACTTCTTCCTTCCGATTTCCCCTAGATTGGGATTTTATCTTTGTCCTGCACATGTAGTTGCTGGGATGAGTAGCACCAGATACCTAGCTAAATTTGTAAATAATGATTTGGAAATCAAAACAAAGTTACTAAACAACATATTCGAAAAATTCTCTAAAATAGTTACAACAGCAAGTAAAAAATTGAAATAAAATTATGGCGGATCGCCTCAGGCACACGTGTTTCTAGTCAGGTAACTTAAAATAAACTTGCAGTACACATAAAATGTATAAGAATTACGTAGTACAAAAATCGCAACTATAATTTATCTAATCAGATCTGTACAGACCTCAAGCACCCAACCATGGCACTTGGAACCCTGTATCTAGTCCCTTTCAAATAATTCCTGGGATATGGCAGACCGTGATTTTTTAGCGGGTTCAGGGGGTAGATATCAATATTTTGCTTTTTTTCAGATCTTCCTTTTCTTGATTCTATCCTATTTTTCGATGCATTTGGTAATGGACGTAATGATTCTAAAGTATAAAGTTGAGTGGAAGATCTAGTGGCATGCTCAGTTGCTTGTGTTGATCAGCTTAGTTTTCACAAAATGAAGAGCAAAGAATAGCATGCTCAGCTGCTTGTGTTGATCAGCTTAGTTTTCACAAAATGAAGAGCAAGGAATAGCCGCCGTAATTTTTTATTGTGGTGATATTTGGCGAGATGATATTTTCTGTTGTGGAATAGTATATATGGTGAGCAGTTTACGGTGTGGTGATGTATGATGTGTGAATGTTGAGCTCTGCTGGCTGTTTGTTGAGAAACTACTAACATCTGTGGGGGTAACAGTCGAGGCTCCACTTAATGGATGTGTTGCATGTTTTTGTTATTGTTAATTTGATCTGTTAGCTATGTGCAGGTGACATAAAATCAACATCGTTAAATATTTGCGGGTTAAAGGGCAATAAACCTGTGCACTCAAAACTGTTTCACTAGTAAAATACTAGTAATCTAGTATTTTGTCAGCATCTGTAGATATATGTAGGTGTATACATACGTACACGGAGCGGCAGACGAGACTACGTGGGACCTATATACATTGATATTTGATAAACATTACACGGGACAAAAGAAGTTATATGAGAACATGTAGGGGAGTTTATGTGTTATTGCTTGTTGTTATGTTGTTATTGTTTGTACAGTAAATACAAGAAATAAATATGTTTTTTGTGTAAATATTGAACATTGACGATAAGATAGACTACAACACTTGGTTTCTGCAAGGAATAAAAAAAAAGTACTTCACTTGCAAAAAAAGGTTTTGTTAAATAGTGGTAAATATCGTTTATTTACAGAAATTCTTCGAATGTTGGTAAATAATATACAATTCCAGAACAACGAGATGTAGACGGAAGATGCATTATAAAAGTTACCATATTTAAATTGTTACCCTTAAATTTTCAAAACTTTTCCTGGAACAGGTATGGTACTTTCGTACATAACTATACAATATTATTTACCTGATTTTTTTTTTTTATTTACTAATATACATACATACATGAGTGTTATTGTCCAATAAAAATTCGGGGCCCCAGATCCCATGATACTATGCCAATAAGTATTCCCAAATAATCAGTCAAGTTTGAAATACGAGTAATACACGAATATTATATAGTTAGAGCGTGTTTACTGCAAAATTACTCCAATAAGGGAAAAGTTGAAAAAAAATTTTTTTTTTCTAATTACAAACGGTAAATAGAAAAGATTTTCAATTACATAACACATAGCTATTCGACGTACAATTCCTATTCTAGTTCGTGTTAAACATGGCGTTATCCTAACCGTTGTCCCAAACAGTACTTTTTATTGCTCTTTTAGCTATCACCAATTGTAAAGAAAAAATCACAAAATTTATAGCAAAGCATAATAAATAAATTTTTTTGAAACTCCTTTTTTTCGCTTAGCAGACAAAGTATAACTTCGATACGTAGATATATTTGACTTATACATGCATGGCTTGTATCTCACCTCAGATATTTTTTCTTCGACGATCCTTCAAAGGTCTTGCACGGGCCTTAGTACGAAGACGAAGCCTCCATATTTGCAAAACAAGTAACAATTTTAACAACGCTTTTCTATCAATCCTTCTCTAAGAATTCCCTCAAAAAATGTGGGCACAACATTTCCACAAAAATGGATTATTTAATTTTGCAAATAAAAATTAGTAAAATCATCTTGATAAATAAGTTATCATCCATAAGGACGTTGATTTCCCCAAATGCATAAAATCAACTCTTTACCTTTGTATTTGTGGAAATATCAACAAAAATATTCATTACTGTAAAATTCCTTTAATAATGCTTCTTACACCTGTTCACCATTTACATCGGTATATTTACGTACTACGTTTTTACAGTGAGTGCAAAATGTACAGGAAAAAATAATAATTACAATGTAACGTTGAATGTTACTTCGGTGATATTCAATTAGGAAAGAATCACTGTTGAAATCTCCATGAAATGTAAAAATTACGGAGAAAATTACTTAATAAAATGGAACTTTCAATACCAAATGAATTTTAAACTGATTTATGGTAATTTTCACATTTTCCCATTGGGGAAATTTACACCAAAATAGATAACAAATTTGCCTCCTATTTTTGGGGTAAAATTCAGCAAAAAATTGATGTAGCGTGCTTATCAATTTTGATTGTAATACCTGATTGTACAGTGTAGTGAAATTATGACAGTAGGTGTTGATACGTATCAAACAACTGTGTGCCATTGGATCATTGATACGTTACAGATGCCTAATGTTAAACTATTCATAGTAACAATGTCTCAAAGTTAAAAAGTGCCAAATTTGAGGCTTTGACAACTCAACGTTGCTAATTAATGCGCTTTCGTTAGTACGAGAATACTTTTTTAAGGAAGAAAACTGCGAATTCACGAAAATTGAAATGAAGTTGAAAGCAATACTCGAGTTGATAATAATGCGAATTGTTTACTTTTATAGTGGCCAACTTTTATAATTTGGAACAAAGGTAGACATTGTGCCAGCGATAAATTCTTGTATAGTGGCGCCTCACCTGTTCCTTCCGAAAAGGCGCCACTGGCCGGTCGTCCTAAAAGAGGCAAAAGTCATCCTCTCTTGGCTGGCCGACACGATCGGACAATGGGCGGAGCTAGGGCCCCTTGTGGGCGTCACACTGTCTCGCAGCAGCTGGTCGTCCTGACAACCGTCTCAACCAGCCTGTGCCCGTGATATTGATCTGGTACCGCGCGCGAGGGAATCTCCCTACTTCTTTCTCTCGGCGGTGTATGCGTACAAAAGCGATGCCGAGAGTCAGCGCGCGAGATGCTATGCATTGACGATGATACGTTTTGATGATCGCGATGTCGCTGATGATGCTGATGATGTGACCGATCTCTTTCTCGTCGCCTTGCATGCGCTATATTTGACCCTTCCTCTGTGGATGTCGCACGTCAACTCGAAAAATTACATCATGCACACGATTTTAGACTTCTTTTACACATACACCACCGCTCATAAGTTCGATGGTATTCTCAATTTAACCCCTGTCTGTGCATATCAACTCTATTCGTATACTGTTCAGATGAATACAGCGAGATTATTTTTCACTTGACAAAATAAATATTCATCAATATATTTAATCAAATATTATTAGAATCTGATATTTATGAAGATATAATACCTAAATTTTTTCTTAGTTTCTAAATAAAGCTTATCTTTTGCATCTACATAAACATCGCACGCGAGCGGCTAAATACACCTTATCGGAAGAAAAATAAAAACCAAAATTATGTTTCTATGTTAGGTACAGGGCAGAATACTTTTGAAGGCGCTATGCTTTAGAGCATCGGTAATATATGGTTAAATCAGTTGTAATCTGATATAAATAAAAATGTCAGTTGAAAAATAACTAAAAGAAAGAAGCAAGAAGCAGAAGAAAGCATTAATTTCGTAACATCTTCCCCTTTTATATAAAACACAAAAATTGTGTTAGATTTCGAAAATATACAGCACCTTTTTCATAAAGCACGAAATTTTCAAGAAAAAGTTTTCGAGGGAACCATTCTAAAATACGTAATTTGGACCTCAAAGGCATAGAAAGGAAAATTTTACCTTTTGCTAATTGCTACAGCTTGAAAACTGTAAATGTTACTATGGTGCTCTCTAAAAACCTTACTTAAGTATCGTAAATAAAAAGAACTAAATAAGTATCAATAGCACTCTTTTAAATTTCAAAAATCATCCACTTTAATTGTTTTCCAAAGTATTGAAAGGAAACGCAATATGAAATTTTTTAAACAAACTTTGATGCGATTAAACCCGTAAACACTAATGTAGAATTCAAGGAGTGAAGTTTCTATTCTTTTCTCGTTACTCTCTTGTTTTTGAAATTTCACTTGTTTTTTTTTGTCTTCCTTTTCATCTAGGAGAAGCGTTCCTCACTGTACCAGTATATGTTCACCCTCATCCTTTTTCCTTTTATCTCTTCGGATGTTGCATTGTTTAGGGCGTGAATGCGCGTTGATGGAAAAACTTGGTTTCGTGAATGCTGAATTATTGCTTTCTTTCTGCGTGTGTTACGGATTCTCTTCCGTTGTATATATCGTTCTTTTACGTTAACGGGAGAAAAATTAGAACGCTTTCGGTTACGTTAATGAGAGTGTCAGTTTTTCACGGAGTATTAATCAACGTTACGAAATATGTTGCAGAAATACGAGTCGTGTAATATTGCAAAATAATTGCGTCCCTACTCGTATATCTTATTTACGTTAAACATGTTTCGAGAGTGGTATTTTAAGTCTGCTTGAAAAATTAATTACTTTTCTTAAAGAAATCGACGGAAAGTTAAATGCTTTTAACAATGAATTGCTTGATTAATTTCTGTTATGTTAAAGGCTTCAACTAATGCCTATTTGTTTTACTATTACTCGAACATAAAATCAAATAACGTTATTTTCAAAACTACACAACTTACGAAGGTTAAAATGTTTGCCAGTATCGATGAGTAGAAGAAAAACCAAATGGAAACATATTTTATATAATCCATGACACGCATATCCCGAATTTTGGTATTACTTATGGTGCTTTCCTAGTACGCACTATACCAACATTAAGCTAATTTTTCAATTTTATCGCGGCTCGTAGCAAATCGAAAACGGTCTGCTTTGCATTTTATTAATTAACAACCGAAATTCGTGCAGTTTTAGTTTCGTAACGGCCAATAAGCCTTACGCAAATGTAGATTGCTAATTACGCGGAGATAGCTCCGCAATCCCAAAATAGCCCGCATTGCGCATCAGGTATAAATATATACGTTAGCGAGATAAATCTATGAGACTACAAACAATATGAACCTCCTGAAGCCTTTCATAGTGATTATGACGTAACGGAAAAAGGAATTATACATATGATGGATTGTATAAAATAATTCACAGAGCTTGGCAAATGTCTCTAACTGCGAGATACGAGAGTCAGTCAAAAATAAATCGGGCTTTGTTTCTAATAATTTATTAGGCAAAAAAAAGAATAAAACAGGTTTATTGCTTTTTTACATTTTTACACTTTTTTCCTAGCGTTTAGGGGACTTATGTGCCCCGTCTTCATAAAAAGTTCGAGACCGTGTCACTAGCTAATTGCGCACAAACTCCTCTACTTCTTGATCGCTATGAAAATGGTGGCCTAGTGTTTCCTTCAGTGGCTCAAACAAATGAAAATCGCATAAGAAGGATGTTCAAGAATTTCTTGGAAGATTTGGTTCATTTTAGCTCGAGTAAGTGTGGCTGTGTTAGGTTTTGCGTTGTTGTACAGCACAATCACATTTCTGGTTCTGATTTTTGCTTTCATTGGGCGAGGTTCTCTACTCGTTCACCACTGAACCCATGTTTCATCACATGTCGCTCATATATGCAGAAAATTGTTGGTTCCTTTGTTTTTGGCAAGTGTTTTTCCGGAGCTGTTTTTAATCATTTGTCAAATGCTTTGGAACCCATCTTGAAGAAATTTTGCGGAAGCCCAGATGCTCAGTGATAATGGAATACGCACTACCGCGACTTATTTGCGATTGCGTGAAGGATTTACCGTGGCCGATCAACACATTACAATATGGAAGCCGGAAGCCCAAAAGAAAATGGTTTTAAGATTAGGTTAAAAGCAAGTTAAAACATCATGAAACACTTTTGGACATGAATAGAACGTAGTAAGTAGTAGTAAAAGGGATTTAGCAGAATACATCAGAAAATGCCTAGAAACAATAATCAAAAAATATAATGCTAAGATAGCTTAGCTTCCTCATGGTATTGATGGAATAATTCACGGCAAACGCAACAAAAGGAGAGAAAAAAATTACACTAACACACGGACAAATTTCTGCGTACTCGGCGTTATCAGCGTAGTTCCGAGAATATTTTAACTCTACCTTGTCGGCCTGTTGCCCCACAGTTAATCCTAAAACATTTCGAAACCATGAGTTAGACATTTCTTGCCGCCTTCTAGTCCCAAGAAACACATGCTAGCCGTTTAGAAAGCAGCGACATAAACCAGGTACTACTACTTAAACCATCCCTCCAGTAAAAAAGATTTATTTTATTTCTATGAAAAATAAATAAATAAAACTTTTGGAATTTGCTATATTTAGATGCAAAAGAAATGCTTTCCTGCGGAAGAGATAATTAATATCAGCTTTATACTTAGCTTTCCTTTGCAGGTACATATATAGTATACAATTTCAAACAGGTATTAAGTTCTAAATGCTATTGTAAAGGACGTGCTGGCTTTATTGTATTGTTCAATTTAGCTTAATATTACTGGTTATAATAACATAACGACCAAGTAATACTTCATTTTTAACCGTTTCTCGTTTTAACAAATCCAAAGCCCTCAAAACTTCTTCTACACTTGTTACAATAGGGGTATTTGTGGTCTTAAGGTTCTCCGATTCGCCGTAGGGCCTTGCTAACAGTTCGCAGAGCCTTTATATTCCTCTTTGTTATTTCATCAACCGTCGTTAATTGAATGTCTAGAATATTCGGCCCAACGTTAAACCGGGAACCAGCCGTGAAATTGTAACTTCAAGAATTTTGGGATAGAGGATGAACGACTTGCCGAAAGTTTATTAAAATTTGTTGCAGTAAACACAATGTAAAAATATTATCAGGACGATGTCATTGTCACGTTTCTCACAGTACCAATGCTTTTCTAGTGTTAATGAAGTGTTACTGTAAGTATGATAGTGAAGTGTTTCAATGTTCTAGTGTCGTGGTATTTGAGAACGTATTTTAGTACTCAATTTATTATCTGCCATGAAATTATATTGATCCCAAAATTGATCAAAAGCATTTTTGAAGCATTTCGAAAAGATAAATAACAGGAATACAATATTTAACTGTGAATACTTCAAAAATATAGGAGAAAAATAGAAAGTGAGTTCTAAAAGAGTTCGTAAAAAATAGGTATTGGTCTATATGACGGGAAATTTTAAAGACAAAATTTTTTCCTTTTTTCCATGGATGATACTTGAAAAGGCTGTCTTTTCTTACAACGTTCAAGGCTATTAATCTTGTTAGCATTTTAAAAATATCTTCATCCAATTAAATGGCACGTCAAGGAGTTTCTCTTTTCCGGCGTCTTTCTAATGAAGAGCTTTGACAAATATTTTATCATTTCTACCTTTCACCTCAAAATCTATGTAAAATAATGTGAAGCCTCCTCCTAAAAAACGCTTTTAAATAGGGGGCTTAGAAATATATAAAAGGGAGCATGGAAACCGAGGCTTTGTCGGGGCAAAAGAGTAGAGAACAAAAAAAACTTCGCCCGAAAAAAAAACAAGAGGGAGGAGTATTGAGAATTGTTCGGCTCTTTGTAGCGTCGAAGCGTGGGTTGCCGAGTTCCGTTCGGCGGGACTGATTCGGCAGTCACCTGGGTTACCCGGGCCATCCAACACTCCCTGTTCAGCTGCACCCAGCATCCCTCACAGGACAGGGGTGAAACATCGATCTCGAAAGCGTAACCTTGACAACGGCGTACGGAGATATTAGTTTAAGATGTTACTTACACAATAGCGGCTTCCGGTCTTACTTCGGAGAAAGATTCCACTATGAGCGCGCGAAAAAGGCAGTTTCGCGTTTAACTATTACATAACCGTTAGTCCTTTGAACTATGAAACATGATAGGTAGCAAAACATCATTTTTACCATTAATTAACGACGAATACGATGGATTTTGCAATATTTAAAATCGAATTGCAATTTTCTTTATCCATAGGACTTAATATAACAAAAACGTATTTGACTGAAACAGCGCAAGTGCAAGTGTTCATAGCGTTCCCGTTGCTTAAAAAATTTTGAAGCAAATCCTGATAATTTCCAAATAAAAAGTAACGTACTGTTTCTACCAACATATACTAAAAAGAATGCTGTGTTTTGCTGAAAAATGTGAAGGTTATTATTTAGGAAATTGATGATAACCTTACAACTCGAAAACATTTGAATGAAAAATGAACAAAATTGTAAAAGCAGTCTAATTTTGTTTTATTATTGCCCAAATTCAATATTCCCGATTCTTCTTGCATAATATTACCTCACAACATAATCTACACAATATAATTTTGGAAAGAGAAGTTTGATATACGATGCCGTTGCAATTTTTTTTTAAGAATTTTAGTAGCACTCATGCATAATTACATTGATTTTATTCTCCTCTTTCTAATTAAAAAAATTTAACTGGCGTTCTTGTAAATGGTCCAAATTTTCGCTTGTTTTCGAGTTAATAATATCCGTGCCTTGCGTACCAAGACAGTCAAGCGTGTTCTACAGTAAAAGCTTTTTTTCGCTTCTTTTCACATATGACGTAGTGGCCATCTGAATCAATCCTTCCGAGACTCAATATCGTTTCAATAACTTTGTTATTCTAGTATGTGTCAGTATTAGCGTATTTTGACAGTGGTAATATAATTATAATACAACTAATTATAAAGTTTGCTGTCGCTATTTTTATTATTTATCTTTCTCTGTGAAGAAATTCGATAAAATTCTAGCAACTTTTAGTAAGAAAAAGTACTCTGGCAAATCAATTAAAAATGTTGATAATACTTATTTCCATAATTTTATTACACTTCCTTGCGAAAGAAGTTCGTAATATTCGATCTAATACAGCTAGATAGACATGATTTTCATACAAAAATGACTATTTTCGTAGCTTCTCTTTACTATCGTCGCGTTTTAGTATAATTATTATTTAAGGCTTATTTATTGCGTACTGCCTTAAACCTGTCAGTTGTATAGTTCTCTGTTGTTATTTTTTATTAACTTTCACTAACAAAAAATGAATTTCTTTGAGGAGTTCATAGACTTTGTATTTGTTCTCGGTGCTTGTAACAGAAATTCACTCTTAGCATCAAGAATGTCGCGGAATACTCCTTGGGATGTTTTTCTATGCCCTACTACAAAAAAAACCTTGTTTACATGACACCCCCTAAACACTCAGCAGCGAATAAGAAACGCCTCTCTTCGGGGACAACTTAAAATGTAAGCAGCAAGTCCGTAAGGAGACGGTTGAGAATATGTACAGAACAACATGGAAACAATTTCTTACTACTTTATGTCATTGCAAAGGTAATTTAATTGGTCATCAAAATGATAAAAAAATAAAAAAGATGAAGGCAGTTGTGGACGTTGGGAACAATTAAATAATTTTATAAGCACGCTGCAGAAAATCTCATTTCTCAATCGTGGGTAGTTTTCATGCGAAACTACGCCAACACACTAACGGCTCACCCGGTATGATGTAGAATATTTTCTCTTATAAGTAGATCTACTAAGTGATCAATACGTTGTAGTTAACGTAACAAAATATGAAGGTAACCATTACAATACTTACACAATATAAATTGAATCAATTATTTTTAGAGATAAGTTAAGTTTTACTACAATGAATTTACGAGAAAAGACAAATGAGAATTTTGCAGTTGACAGCGTTTGTCGCAAGAGCTAACGCGGAGCTGTATAGATAAACGCAAGAAATTTTTCTTAGTGAAACATTTTGTACAAACCAAATACAAGCATTTTTAAAATTTATTGCATCTTGTTCAACATCTTTGATGTCAGTATAAGTGCATTAAATTAGACAGCCATGTAGAACATGTAAAACTGGGATAATGTGGACGTAGACAGGCGGAGGCTCCATCTTCTATAAAATTCGAATAAACTTTCTCCTCGAAATTTCGGGTACGACGTAAGGAATTTCATGTTATGGCCTACATAAAAGAAACTGGTTCTTCTTACCTTATCACAGGAAAGGTATGGAGTACAGAGAGAAATTGCTTTCGGTATAATTTTATACTCGACTGGTACGAGATACGAATTTATTTCTGTTCTCTGGATACGGCAGCTTACGACTGTACGGCTCAATTTTAGTAGGAAATTTTTAAAAGGGAGCGTGTATAGCAACTGAAAGAGAGGTTCATTTCAATTGGCTCTTTTTATTGTGTTCGAAGACGGAACCAAATTTAGAAAGTAAAATGAAAGTTTTCATGTATGAGTCATTTATATATTTCAAAATAAGTCTAGATTAGATCTAAATAAATGTTTGCATTTCTATTATACCCGAAATTACCATGATTTTAGAGTTCTCTATAACATCTTCTATTAGTCAAAGCTCTTCACTTTGTTTTGGAATAAATTTAGAATTCTTTATCTACAATTATCATAACCTTCTGCAATTATAAAATTGCGCATCTTGAGTACTCTATTTACACAACATTGCAATTTATATATATCTATATATAATTTATGTTTCAGCAAAAAGTGGAGGAAATTGTGTATTTTAGTTAGGCAGAATGTATAGGCTACACTACCGTGAAGCCTAGTATCTTTATAGGAAACTTACTTGCATCGCTAATTCCAAACTAGGGATACTGATGTTTTCATTGAAGCTCGGCCTGTCAACATTTTCTGAAAAAATGATTTCTCTAGAGCTGTGGAAGGGCTATGCAAAGAATGCATAACATACGAACTGTTCTATTTAAAACAACAAAGTTGTCCTGCTTTGATTCAAGCAAGAGCGCTAAGAAATATTTTTGGAAAGTATACAATACTGGTCTCCAAAATTTCAAAATAATATACAGCGAACCGACCCAGCGCGCGCGTATTTCACCTTAGGCAGTCTAATATGACTTTTCGAAAAAATAGGTGCGATAATTTGCGATGTTAGCTTATCGAATAGTAGAAGGTGCTCATCTAATGGCCAGAATCCTGAGTTAAATTAAAGAACAGGTGGTGTGTGACAACTATTAATGGCAATACAAGAATTAAGTAATTTTCATCTGACAACAAAGGGGACATGCGATGGAAGCCCGGGTATGACCGAATATAAACAGAGATCTTCAGATTTCAGACTTCTCTCGTAGCTGTGCTGCAAGCTGTACAAAAGAAATTATATAAAATATCCACCTGACAATTTTCGAGGAGACGAGACAAATCTCATGTTTGCTGATTTCTTAGCTCAATGCATGCGAATGTGACTTTTTCTTGCTGTCAGTGGAAATTCCTCAATTTCCCTACTTTATGGGTCAACAAAGAATTAAAAGAAACACGAAAAGTGGGAAAAATTCAACAGTATTGCAAAATATATATGGTGATGTCTTCTATGACAGCTGGTAGACCTCCAAGTTTGATATTGCGCTGTAGTGCAACACCAGCTTTAGAATTAGCAAACGATTTAAGAGATACAGTTCTGTAACTAATTTAAGTTGTTGACTCAAATTTGCCTAGACAAAATGTGAGGATTTCTTCTTCGTATAATCACTTTTAGCTTATTCCAAATCTCTAGCTTCAGTTTTGTGTAATCTACAGTAAGCCATGTATCTGATTAATATGCCGGAAACCCATAATTGCACTAATTTCATCTATGTATCGGTAATTAAGTCGGAAATTGGGTATCTATATTAGTGTATTAATTATTTATCTTGCAGTTCTCTTTGTATCTTCAAGTTGATTAAACATAAACTCTATTCGCAAGGGGGAATGAAAGGAAGTAGCATTTATTTATTTTTAAATTCTAGCTTATAGGTTAATTAATGATTAACCATGATGTGGAATTTTTTCTAAAAGGACTATTGTTTGCGGTTGGTTTTTTCTAACAAACCCGATAGCTGTAGCTATTTAATAATTTAGGGTGGCATTTCTATATTCAACATTTTTTTTTATTTGAAAAGGTACTGATGAAAAACAAATTAGAAGTTTTTGCATGTTTATTAAAATAGTCTTTTACGTTTCGCAAAACAGAAATAAATAAACGAAAAAGAGGTAAACAAGGCTGTGTTGAAGAATAACATAATTATTTACGAACACATATTTTCTTCAAGTCTGGATAAATTAAATGCTTTTGTATAATAATAATGTTTTTCACAAAGTTGTCCGAACCCTTCGAGTTTGCGAACTTATTTATGTTAGCTTGCCTCTTTTATATATTTCTTTTCATATTTGCTTATTAACAATTATTTTGCTTGGAAAAACATTGCTTTGAGCATTAGTGGGCTTTTCCTTTACTGTGTGCCTATCCTTGTTTTTTCAAACAAAATATTAAAGTTATTTCATTAAATAAATGAGAGAAAAGATCTCAATTTTGAGACATTTTTCATAAAAAAAACAAAAAATTAAGGGAACTATTCTTATGTTACATCCAATTCAATTTAAATGTGAATCTTCAAATTGTCTATCTCAGCTTTTACAACACTTCTTGTTCCATCTTTTAATTATTATTTTAACACTCGTTGATCTAAGATGATTTCGGTGGCACGCAAATACCATCGAAAGCAATTCTTCAGGAGATTTACTTTGCAGTCAATCGAGGCGTTAGGAGAATCCTTACAATTACATCTTCACTTCGTTTCACGCGAAATTAACTCCATCGTGTAAACGTGTCCACTCCTAATTTTACGATTTTTATTATTTTTCCATCACGGTAATCTAAGCTTTCACTTCGCCTAACATCCTAGGAACGATGAAGGATTACATTTAATACAGACACGTTAAAGTGTAACAATGTGGGTGATGCCGCCCGGAAGGTATTAGCGACGTACTTAGCCTTGCCAACCTTCAACGAACGGCTCCCTTGATACTTTCACATACTTGATCCTTTCTACCCTTCTGTTCTGTTTGATACAGCGCCGTTAGCTTACGTTGTACAGTAGGGTGAAAGGTAAAAGGATAGAGTCGCTATGCTTTTGTTTATAATAAGATGTTTTTGCAGATAATTTGATGATTTTGTCAACCATAATTATTAATGCATTTCCTGGTTATTTGATGATGATGTTTTCAAGCGGGTAAAAATTCGAGTACCTATATGGCGTCATTATTTATTCTAAATTTAAACAGTTTGTTTACAGTTCATGTTCAATTGTTTTAGGAGGAGTTGTTTTTTTAAAATATACTTGATCTTAGTGTCTGGAATGACGAGATGGACAGCAGTAATAAAATTGTATCAGTTTTCCTTTACCTTAAGGGGCTTTCAAATCATTTGACAGCGACAAACTACTAAAAAAAGTTCAATAATTATAAAATAAGGGGCACTGCTCTAAAATGGATAAGGAATTACACGATGACAAAGATTTCAAGGAGTAGTAAAACAGGAAGTTCGTAAACGAAGTGTCTGTATCTGAAAAGGACTTGTTGAGGGTTCCTCAGGGTTCGATATTGAGGGCGTTTCTGTTTCTTTTTATATGACTTACACGCGGAGAGAAGTATATTGTAAAATTAAATATAAATATATGGCAGTCTAATATATTTTTATTAATAAAGGCGACGGAATATAAAATATTAAACATAATAAAAAAAACATTTAAACATTTAGTGTCCTATAAGTAATTAATGGCTTCATCGGTGAGGTAAGTACATAAAAGAATTTTGTTTCCTATTTTGCTATGGCTACATTCCTCTTCGTCTCGTTGATGTGGTCCGTCTAGGTCATCCGTTTGTCCAAGATGTTTCACATTCTTCACCCACGGGAGATATTTGCCATCTACCGAGATGTTTGCGTTACTGGTTTTACATCGTAAGTTCCTAGGTCTTTCTAGGATACTTTGGAATATCGTGGAGGAAGAGAAAATAGAATTTTGAGGCCAGTAATGATTCTTGGGGGGGGGGGGCTCAAGTGCATATAGGTCTGATGGATGACCTTGTACAATATGAATGGCAAATGCGTGATTTGAGAAATATGTTTATTAAGTCGATCAGGTGAGCGTTGACTTGATTGGACAGTATTCTACGTCCTTGATGATGTTTATGATAGCAACGTTGTGATTGTTTGTTGGTAAACCAGCACGAAACCCAAATTATTTGGTTGGCATGGCATTCTTATGGAAGAGTTCATCTCGTATCCGGCTAAGAACCACAGCCTCGCTGATTTTAAGTAGATATGACAGGAGGGTGATGGTACGGTAATTCATGGGAGGGAGCGCACTTTTCTTCGGCTTAGAGGAAACCACCACTCTTTGAACAGCGCCGATGCCTCAAACATTTATCTTGTAGTAAAAATTTTGGGATGGTGTTTGTTATTTACTCAAAACGAGGAGCTTTGCCTTTCACAATCCCATCAATAATACCTTGGACCTCCCTTAAGGTGGCGTCGGGCAACGGTTCTCACCCAGGGCGGAGGGAGCTCCGACAGCGTTCTCAACATCTGCCTGCACTGAAAAAATGAATTCAATAAATCGTGTTGGTTGACTTCGTTCTGTTAAAGCAACAAAAAATTATTATATTAATTAACTACAACAATGAATCCTGTTTATCAATATAATAAATACCCATCTATTAATTTTCCGATATACGTTAACACAACCTATGGTTTGTGGATTGAGTATGACGAGAACTTTTGAAAAGTGCTCTAAACACTGTTTAAACTATAGTTTTATTAACATAAAAATAAATGTAATCATTTAGTTACTTCAATATGCCTTGATTGGTTGTTGCCAGCGGCATATAGTCCAAAATTTTATTCGACCAGCCACCCGACGCTGCCTGCAGTAATTATTAATTCCTTTTATCCGCACTACACAAGTTTATTGTTTCGTGGGCATCGCTTTTGTATTAAACAACAACGAAATCAGTGCAGTGCGCTCTATTTTAAAACGATACACCCTTGTCGAAAAAAGGAAATAAAACATGCACCCCTATAATTCGCTCTACCCCACGGACACCCCGTTTGCGGTCCGCTGAGAACAATGCATATGCGGGACTGACGCGCTTTTTTAATAAGAAACTTGTTAAGGCTGCGTATACAGGGCTGTTGCCGAACACATGTATGGGACGCGGACTTTCCCCTTGATAATTAAGGAGTACGGAGTCGTATCGAAAAAAGCTTGCAGCTATATGTAGTCGTTTCTTTTAGGGTTTGGTATATCTTTGTTTGGATTTAAATTGAAGGATTTTGCCGATAAAGCGAAGTGAATGAAGTTCGTTCTTTTGAGGGGTAACTATTTTCTGCACTCTTCTTAACACGTATAGAGCGAAATTCTTTAAAGTAAACAACAAATTTTGCGTTCTTTCCTTTATTGATTTTTAATTTGTTAACCGCGTACCAGCTTCCTTTATGGCACTTTTCGATGCTCTGTTCAAATTTTTCAGGGTGATCGCACGCACAACAAAAGAAGTATCATCGGCCTCTGTCGGCATTAAGGACGTACTGTACGTAACATAAATTACTTGGTTCTTGTATGAGGCGATACACAAATTTTACATTCAGTTTGTTTTGACACTTTTAGTTCGCACCAGTTCCGTGGTTTACCGGGAAGAGGCCAGCAGCATTGTTTCGCCTCGCAAACTTGCAACCAATCGCTATAAAAAATGTGAACAAATTCACCTCCGAATGTAAGAAACTAAAAATATATGTAATTATCACACAAGAATGAAAAGGGAGAAATACCGTTGCGCTACCTGGTACTGTTGAATTCAGTCTGCTCTTGGCATTCACCGCGTGCCTTATGGATTACAAAGGCACATAAGGGCAAACAGTGAACACTAGGAGAATGACAAACTTTCCTGAAAAATTAAAACATAAAATTTACCACTTTCTTCAGATAACAATTTATTTTTAACTTTTGTAGAATCCCGAAGACGATCATGTTTCTATTTAAAAACCTATCCGACCCGGAACCATTTATAAATTACAAAAGAACCCTACGAATTTAGTACTCGGATGATATAAACGCAGTTTGAGTTTTAAGGGTGGGTTATAACCACTCTTTTGTATGCTGTAGCTGATGCTTGATAGCATTGCATTTAAAGTCATTTTTTATTATTTAAGAAACGGCGAATGGATAAAATGTGTGCAAGGGTAAGAAATAATAACATGTTTTCTGGTAGCTGCGAAAATTTCTGACATAGCGATTGAGAGCACAGAGAGTACAATCTTAATCAAAATATTTTGTTTTTAGGCGTTAATATTGAATGATTGCTTAAAAATAGCAATATTTAGGTGTTAAAACTGAAAATTATAACGCACAATAAGCGTTAAAATTTATATTGTTTTTGCAGTTACAAAAATTCCATTTGGAATAATGCAAAAATATGTCTGAGGGTACACGAGGAATACTCGTACCAATAGCAACAGGTGTCGTTATGCCAGATCTTTGGCCGCAAAGATGATGCATTGACCATTCAAGTTTTATGCAATTTCATTCTGCAAACACGTCTAGTTAATGTTTTTCATCAAATTTTTAGCATATTTATTAGCACTATAAAATTACGCTTTTTGAAACAATTCATTTGGTTAATACTAGTTACAAATCGCATTATTATAAAAGGAATATATCACACCGCACGCCAAATAAGCTCGCATGGAATGTGTTACAAGTGACACACAATTGACGTAAGGTATTTTAACCCAATAAAAGGGAAAAGTTACATCGACGTAACCGTATTAGGCGCATAGGTTATCGAAAATACGTTAAATATGTGGCTGCTGCTATTTCTGCTTTGTCCGGGAGTATAGGGCACTCGGATAATATTTCCTATCGATAAAACATTTCCAAATATAACGTAAATTGCTCTTCAACTTCTACTATTTGTGTGAAGGCGGTCGTAATTGCGAAACGAAAGCAATCATACCGCCTAAACTGTTCCATTATATGGACGACGGATAAGCATTAGGAAAAATTATATAACAAAAAAAATTAATGTTATTAAACAAGTGGTTAACTTTTATTTTTGAACTTACCACATTTGCCGACCTACACAGTAAAAATCAGGGGTTGGTAATAATTTTCATGCGAAGTAGATTTTTTGTTTGCAAATTTTTACACTGGAAAAAATATATTTAATAATAACACTGTATGCGCGAGCGTCGGAGAGTGTAAAATAGATTGCACAAGAATTTTACCGTGACTCAATTTACTCAATTTAAAGAATTTTACCGTGACTGTTGAAAATAAGAAACGACTGCTTCCCGCTCAGTTAGTTTCGCCTCTAAGAGAAGACTGGATTAATACATCGCCCAGAAAAATAAAACACCGCTAGGAATGTATATCCGCTGAGGAAGGATCCAAAAGGATTCATAGAATCAGAACATGCCGAATGTAACTTTAATAAGATGTGCAAATGCGCGTGAGCCCAAAGTAAATATTTTTCCGAAATTTCATTTACATCAGATATGCAACCCCTTAAAACAACCAAAGGTCCAAGGCTGAACTGTAGAATTCAGGATATTTATGGATACTTCTAATAGCTCTTGACAGGAGAGCTTCATTTCAGCTAGCAAGCCATCGCATTTGCCAAGCAAAAGTTGCTGAAGACTGAATGTGTTCAGTTTGCAACAGTGATTACGTAGCCAATATGTTTCCCCATGTGTTGCACTCATTTTATGATGCTGAAGATTTTGTTTGCTTGGAACGCATGCCATACTTTCTTTATATCGTCCGGCTTTATTACTTATCTGCAAGATTTTGTTCGGTAACAAGGCCGGAAGAAATTTTTGTATTTCTTTCCTTTTTATAATTTTTCCAATTTTTATAATTTTACTTTATTATCAAACATAAATGTTATAAAAGACCTAATACAAACTGTTAATGTTTTATTCGTAAACGTATATTTATTCTTAACCCAGCCTATACGACGGTACCTTAGTGCTGCGTTAATTTGAATCACTCCATTTGTATATTCTATCCACCATTCAGGAAATTATCACGGAACATTATTTAAAAAAAAGTTATCCCAAAAGCGTTGCATTTCCCTCTACAGTAATTATAGACATAAAGCCTAGTTTGTTGGTGCTTTTTTACACTGGTTATTATTAGCGACGATAGACGTGCTTCATACAGTCGTAAAGGTTTGAAAACTTTCACAATATTAATTTACAGCAAAAATCTGTCCTTAAAAAATTAATAAACAAACAAATATTTGGACATGTTCAAGCGCAATACAGCGGCGTCTATGACTGCAGATGAGACATGGATACACGTCAGAAACGAGACATCAGTCGGCAAAATTCTCCCGGCAAACGTGCATCAAACAAAACAAATACGATTCCATCAGATGGAAAAGTCATGGCAACGAGCTTTTGAGTTTCTTTGGATTCTCGTACAAATACAAGAAAGCTGTTCATTGCTCTGTTAAATAGTTATAAATAATAGAACAAACTTTATACTAGTCAGTAATAATACAAAGTCAAATTGCTTCGGGACACTGTAGAGCTTACTTGAATGTAAGCTTTCTCTTTGCTCTTTTGCATTGGGGTAATTTATGTGCATATTAGAAATGTCTTTCGGGTGATGTCGCGTAGTTAAAATTTTACTTGACGTTTCGCTAAAGACTGTCTTTAGAAGTCTTCTGAAGAAGCTGACAGCATGGTCAGCGAAACGTCAAGTAAAATTTTAACTACGCGACATCACCCGAAAGACATTTCTACTATGGATTACGGTCGTGAAAGCCTACGCTCAATTATGCGCATATTTTAAGGGTGGGTATGCGTCTTGGGGTAGCTATAATTCAAAATCGTCAAAAAGTTTTATTATCTTTTTGTCATTCAAAAGTGAGTTGTGTGCAGATTGTTACGTCTTAAAAAATATTTACCAATAATATCAATATGGGGATCGTTCTAACTATACCAGGGCATAAACAAATACTGATCCCCATTTAAGAAAAAGTGGGGATCAGTACACGTTTATTTCGTTATCGTCTAGATGGCAGTACGAAGCAACCTCACATGTCTTAAATACGCAATGCTACGGTGATTTAAACGAGCGGTAAAGAAACAATCTTCTGTTTTTGAAATACTGCGAAAGGTGGATCGGCTCCAAATACGGGCTGCTTTTAGGGATAGTGATGGAGTTGTATTAATTGATCACCTATTCGTAAACGCCCCTCAACCTTTGCTATAATTTTGAGCCCTTATGAAGCTTTCGGGCAATAAAATTAATAACTTAATTAATTAATTTATTATTTTACTGGATCTCTCAATATCTTTATCCAATTATATACCGCAATAACAAAACTTCGTCGAAACTTATATGTATTGTTATATCTCTTATTAAAAAAATCTGGCTATCCCTAGATAGTGAAAAGGTAAGATATTTCTTATACCTAGTGTTATCTATTTTTTTTGTGTGCATGAAAGTATCTAGCAGTTCATATCTTTCTTAATCAACTGAATTTATTGAATTATTGTATATAAGCTGTTGGTATATTTGGATTTCTCATAAAATTAATTAACTCTAACGTTCGGGACATGGAAATTGTTTGCCTCATTTTATCTTACATGTGTAGGTGAGCATAGTCTGCATATACCTGCAAGTCTATGCCAGGAATCGTTAAATACCGTCGATTTTTTTAAAGATCTTTTGGATTTCGAAAATACAATAGTTAAGGGTGCTTTCAAAGTCTTAGACCTTATAATTTGCACAATTACCAAATTTTGAATAGGTTCATTATTAAAAGCGCTAATTCTCCGCAGCAGAGTCGTCACCTTCCCCGCCTCGCGGTAATTCTAATAAAACGATATAAGCATCTCTAAGTAAAAAAGTAATAATAAACATTTTGCCTAAAAGTTGTAATTTATAAATAGATTAGCACCTCGTCACCTAAACAGGCCTTCCATTTGGACACAATTAACGCATTTGCGTTAATTGTGACACAATGAAACTGTACAATAGACAAAGTCTGTGTTGTATGTACGCATATGCGTGTACATATATCCGCATCGTCGCAATATGGCAATGCACTATTTACAAAACGCTTAGGCTGGGGTGGCATGATAGTTATTTGATCAAACAGATCAATCAAAACAATTTTTGTGAGGTTGTTCACATCGAGTTTGTGCGATAAAATCTCGTATACGTGCACTTCACGGATACCAACAGCTGTTGTCATCGAAAGGCAGTAAAAGTCGATTACCGGGATAATCTCGATTGATTACTTGAAGTAATTCTGCGGATTAAATCACGAAAGTTTGCAGTAAAAATCAGTAGCATACGTATACGCCATAAGTTGTAGCTACTTAAGATTTACGTCAAATACGGTCAAGTAATGCGTAGATAAGAGCTTTTATAATGTTTACTATGCTGCATACAACCTTAATAATTATAACAGAGAATACCGCTCCATTGGCCTTTGACGTCTGCTTTTTACTGTTTATTCGCGCTTCCCTAGTTTTCAACGTTTATTTTTATTTAATTTCACTATTTCTTTTACTAAAAGTTCTTTTTGGAGCTGTAGTGAAGTAAATCGTTTAGTTTGTGGTAAGTTTAGAGATGTTAAAGAAGCATACAAAGACTTAAAACATTTTTTTAAAGGCTACAGTTCAAGATGCCCGGTCGACAACTTAGTTCCTGTTGCCAAGAGTTACATAGTTTGTCGTTTACTAGTGTATATCGAGATGGAAACGCGAAATGGAAGTCCTCCAATCTCTGTTGATGCGGTCCATGAGGTAAATTATAATTGGTTAATATTCAATCAAAGCTTACATTGTAAATTGTGGTGAGTTACAAATGCTTTGGCCATTTTGATGGGTACCGTCTACAACATAAATCACAAGAAAGAAACTATACCTGCTGTTCCTTTATCCAGTACCTGAACAGCCCTGTACGAGTTAAGATTGATACCCAAAAAAATTGATGTGTCAGAGAGATGTTCGTAAAGTAATTTATGAGATGTTCTTCACTGCAACGTTTACTCCATTTTTTGGGATTTAAGTTTAAAAAAGATGATAACCGCAGAGCTTTTATGGATAAGAATGATATTTCAGCATTACGATTTTCCTTTCTAATGAAGCACAAAGAAACGTCGACATCACCCTTAAAAAGAGATATCATATTTTTTTTTACGGTGATTCCGTATGCCTTTCAGATTTTTACACTCATCCTCGGGAACACAGTATCCGTATTTTGTTACTCCTTTTGACCCCACCCTTCTGTTTTTATGCCAATAAAAATATCTGCTTATTGCTATGTACACACACTAATTTCTATACTTTAGTTTTTTGATACAACAGCAACAAATATAACAAATAGTACTAATATGGTAACACCTAGGAACATTATTATCAAAATTTTATAGCCTCATTGCATCTGTGAACTACGAAAGCTTAGATCGTCCGGACGCGTTGATTTTGTCCGTTGCATATTTCGTACGAGCAATCGGGTCCGATGTTGTCGTACAAAAAGGATAGGTTATCAGCTGTTGAGACACGTGACCGTCGCGTGCGTTAGAACTCGTGTTCCGCGTGTGTCTACGGACGGAGGAGGTCCGTGCACGGGTGTGCGTGTTCGGATCGTATCGGAGAGCTTATGTGTGCGCGAATGTGTGTGTCTATCAAAGTGACGTCATCGTGGAACGGCGAGGAGCGCGCCAAGCGTGATCGATATTTTCGGATAATATATTTTCGTCGTACTGTTAAATCAATTGTCCCCGTGCATCTTTCACCTGATGTGAGTTGCGTACTCTATAGCCGTTGATGAAGGCGAGTAATGTGCGAGGAAAGTGAAAATTATAAAATACCGCCCCTACACATTTCGTATAATTCTCGTATAAAAGTTTTATTATAAATTGTTAGTCGACTAGTCTGGCCTGTAATTCAAGTAGATACATAAGTTTGCACATTTTTTCATAGATATATTTTATAACAAATGTTCACGCATAACATTAATGCAGCATAGTAAGTGGTTCTCGAACGCGCAACTTACATTCTTTAACATGCTTACACAAATGCTATAAAATGCATCACTTATTCTGCTCTTCATATTATCTGGCGTTTGGAGAATTTCGATGTGCTCAGTCTTTTAAAGAAGTCTATATTTATCAAACTCAGTGAGCGAGGTTGCCATGTAACTAGTCCTTCTCTTCCTATCCATCTACCAGGAAAGTTGGTATTAAGATGGTTATAAATGAATCCAGTGCTGCGTCGTGTAAATAACGCATTCCTTGAAAAAACATCCTCCAACAATAATGGCAACTGATTTTTTGAAAAATCTAAATAAATTTGGCAGTTCGCTATTTAAAAAGTTAATTGGAGCAAATTGCACGTAGACTTAATTCGTTTGTATTACGGCGTTGGAGCTTGTAGATTGTGGTCAAACGGTCAAAATCGGCGATTAACACTTGGAGTGGTTCTCTTGTTGATCAAATGAATCTGTTAGAAAAATAAAGTTATGTTACCCCAAAAAACCCAAGAAAATTTGATAACTATCGTAAAGTTGCATCAGCTTTGCAATGTTGCTAAATTAATGGGTCAGGGTATATCGTGTCTTACACCCTTCATTTATAATAATTCATTTGATTCTTCCTTGTCGCATTGGTAGCAATTGGTCAATCGTGATTTTGACATTTATTTTACGAAGCTTCTTTGTGGAATTGATGACACCTAACCAACTGTATTTACTGCATAGACGTCAAAGAATTAACTTTCTTTAAATTTTAAATTAAAAAAAAAATTAAATAAATAAATAAATTAAATAAATTAAATTTTTTTAAATTGTAAAAATAATTAATATATAAAATAATAAAAAACTAAAAATGATTTGTTTTAAAACTTCTAATGCGTTGAAACGACTTTTAACCCAAAACAAATAATAACCTCCGTTTTGTATGTATCCGTGTCCGTACGGGGATGACTGTTTAATCAGTTGTACAAGGGCGCCGAAACGCATACGGTTTATCGATCTCTATCTACCTTCTACTTTTTTCTGTATTATACTACGTAAAATACGAGTACTTCTCCGTATTGTACACACAAAAGGTGGGATATCGATACGTTTGCGTTTATAGATAAGTTCAACGCGGAAAATATTATCCTCTATGACAACAACGTATTGGTTTAAAAATAACATATGTTCGTTTAATATTTCTGTGATCAGTAATAATTTTTATTAATAGAAGATTATTGTACCACCAATTGCAAATGAATAATCGTTTTTCATTTATTATTTGATTAAAAGCCGCATTAAACTTAAATAAAATGGAAGAAAATGCTTAATTCCGCCTTGAAACGTAATCATTGTGTGATTCCTGGTATAATAATTTACATAAATTAAACAAATGGAACCGTGTTGTTATTCTTCAAACTTCGCTATAATTACATTTCGCAACTTGTAGCACAAATACCGTATTTCTGTTAATCACAATTAGGTTACGTTATTTTCCCCCTTTAAAAAAATATAAGTCCTAGTATTTCTGCAATGTTTACATAAAACAAGCAAGTCTACCTGATTAAGGAATACAGGATTTAAAAATAAAAAATGTTGCGATTTCTTGACCGGTTGATGATGAGGATCATTCGTGTCCTCGAAACGGCCGTCCCGGATTAATCAATTAAATTTGTGTGTGTGGTGCGGAGGTTGCCGATGCTTATGTATTGTTTATTATAATAATAATCTTTATTATTCAACAGAAGAACATTCTTGTTATTATTGGACAACTGTGTACAATTCACACCTCAATTGAAGTATATACTATAATGTTACAACTACCGTCTCAGAGGCTATCTGTCATCAGCGCCACCCATGCATCTCGTCCAGTGACTTCTTTCCTATTCTATTTTCCCATGTTCTCTACCTGCTAAATTAATATGCAATCTTTTTACAAGTTTAAGTGTAAGTTTAGACATATTTAAGTAAAATTTCATCAGTGATCAGTTCGGTCAGACTTCATCAAAATTCTGAGTAATATTTCACGTTGTGGAGTTGTATGTGGTGTAAAATGTCATCGAAGAGCATAGAATCTCTACACTACAGTTGTGTACAATATGAAAGGTTTTGTTTGGTCGCACAATGTTCTAACTTGAGCACATGCGTTAAAAAAAACCAAGTTCTCTGTGATCTTGAAATGCGCGGTTGTTTATTATATCCTAAAGGCTTCCCTATAAATAATGGAAACGTGCAAATTAATGTTTAATGTTGGTCAAAATACATACCAAGGCCTTTAATAGTGTCAGAACGCAACAAGTGTGCTTCGCGGGTGGGATGTATGAACCGGATCGTGGTTTTACTTCGAGTAACTTTAGCATTTATTTATGTTCGCGTTAAGGACGTTTCTTTCGGATTAAGGGCATGCAGAATCTAGATTTCTTTGAAATAGCTTAAAATCACAGGAAAAATTTTCGTAACGTCAGTATAAGCATCCAGAAAAACTACAGCTAACGATGAAGCTTAGTATTTAGAAATGTTATATTCCACGCAGTATTCGTTAAATACAAACATGCTTTATGTTTTTTTTAGAAGAGGTATCCATCTTATCAATACTATGCTTTGGGGCGTGAATGGCATAAATATATTGACAAAGTCTCAATGTTTGGTACAATTCTGGTACTTTCAATGAGTTATCAAATTTAAGTTGTTTTAAATGTAATGTAAGCCTGTCAAAGAAAATAGTTCCAGTAACAGCAACTATATAAAATACAATTGTTCTAGTAATAATTAATCCTTTTAATACTACGTAAATAAGAGCAGTCTATTAATTGAGTGTAGGCTTTCACGACCGTAATCCATAGTAGAAATGTCTTTCCGGCGATCCACACGACATCACCCGAAAGACATTTCTACTATGGATTACGGTCGTGAAAGCCTAAGATTTCTAAAGTCTTTAGAAATCTTCTGTAGAAGCCGACAGCATGGTCAGCGAAACGTCAAGTAAAATATTAACTACACGACATCACCCGAAAGACATTTCTACTATGGATTACGGTCGTGAAAGCCTAAGATTTCTAAAGTCTTTAGAAATCTTCTGAAGAAGGTGACAGCATGGTCAGCGAAACGTCAAGTAAAATATTAACTACACGACATCACCCGAAAGACATTTCTACTAAGCAGTCTATTAATTCCGTAATTAAAAAAACGTGTCACTTGGCAAGATCAAATTTTGTAACGACTTATTTCTTCGCGTGTATTATAAAAACCTAACGGCGTAAAACATAACACCGACCTCGAGTGGCGTAATATAACACAATAAGGTGCTATTATTTTTAATGAATTCGTATTAATAGCGAAATTGAGTTATTTCCTTTTATATAACAATAACGCACACGTCCAAATATGTAGAACATACGGAGAGAGCTTTCGTTATTACTGATGGACTCTTTCAACGCATTTACCCCCGCTTAATAGTAGTTATTAATAGAACAAATGAGCTGATACGCTTTACAGATATCTAGGTCAAGTCGTAGCTCTGTACACATAAATACAACTACGTAAATAAGTAATAAAGAAAGCTCGTTTAGCGTCCACAATCGCTTCTATGATTTTATTCCTAGAAAGCACATGGATATTGTGATATTTAATATGCTGATAAAGAGATAATGCTGAAGTAATAGCTTCAATAACATCACTCTGCGACGAGAGAAAGAAGAGGTATTCGTTAAGAATAAAAGCGAAAGCAAAATAGAGGAATGTATAAAATTAGAAATCACATGATTTGTGAAAAGTTCTTGTATTACAATATTTAATTGTAAATACGTCTAAGTATTTAGAATTAAAAAAAGTTGGTAAATTATTATTATTTTTTTTTTAATTTCAATTATACACCGAACGTTGTACCTGTTTATCTTACAAATATGACATTTTCTCCTCCTAACTCAACGACATATCGTTTCGCTTGGAATTTCTTTTCAATGCTAAAAACTCAAAGTTTTCCTGATGTTTGGAAAAAGACTAAGGGGACAATCAGGCGCTAAACATAAAGTGCAAAACTACTGCGTAATTGCAAAATTATTTTGCCCACATTAAATGACCGATACACAATATCAACATTGTTTTATGGAAGGACGCCCTACCACGATGAATTTGTGTAACCTGTTTCACGAGAAAATAACTAGGTGTTGCATACCCAGATGTCTCATTCTATTTTGCTGTGCAAATTACGTCTGTATTGATTATTCTAAGATTTAACCCCTTTAATATCAAGTCAACAGTAAAAGCATTACGTCAGCAGTGACATGGACCAAGGCTGAAACTTTGGTACATCTTCATTCAACTTGTATGTTGACGACGTCATCACTGAGGTATTTTCGAGTTATTTCGGATATCACTGACGATTTAAAGATTTTCTCGACAGCAACATCTTAAATGATTGTGATGCTTCACAACGGAATATTAAATAGTATTTGTGAATTGGTGTAGCAGAATATTAGTAAGTGCAGAGTGATGTCTTATACTTGGAGATGCGGTAAAATTTGTTGCTCATTCAGCATATTCGCTCAAACATGAAACTTGGCGGAAAGCAGTTCACGTCAAATCAAGAAATCATTACCGAAACTGATCTATTTTGCAGAGTTCGACAAATCCTATTGTTTAGATGACATAAAAACGTAAGAACATCGCTGTGGAGCAACAAAGAGCCTATGTCGCAAAATAAATTTACTAAATACGTTGCCTCCCTTTATACAGTTGTATTTATCATATCATCCACGTATGTAAAATCCTTGGCGGCGTCGATAAAAAAACGCGTTATCCACATGTATCGGTAATTAAGCTCACCGCAAATTTAAGCGTATACGGTATCGGACTTTTGCAATATCTCGATCTTAAATTACACTCATACATATGTGTATATTCACACCTACGCAGGGTGAACGTGTGATACACGCATATGTGTGTCTATTTGTTTCGCTATTGAAAAAAGAATCGTATTTTTTCGACTCAATTAATCTCCCCGTTCGTTGACATTATGTTAATGACTCCGAGCGAAAATCGATAGTGATGGCGGAAAACTAGTTTATAACAACCCCATGTGAGTAATGCGTGCGTTCTATTGTACTAGGGGATGGATTGGCTACGTAGGAGACCGACATTGGCGAAATAAGGTTTTGTGAAACGCTCGAAATTAGATAGCGACTGAATACAACGAATCACTGCTGACGAAAGAATTGAATTTTAAATAATAATTAACTATCGTTCGTTAACGAGATCTATGGGAACCGTAACGAAAGATGGTCATCGGTATCTTCGCCATGTTTGATTCATGCTACTTTGTTCTTTTTTAATGTGACGCAATCAAACTCTGAATCTGTGATCTAATCGAACTCATTATTATTTTCTCAAGAAAATGGAAGATTCTGCAATATCAAATGTTTGGAATTGAAGGCAACGTGGGAAACGAGCAATGTAGACTAAGTACGTTAATGACATCGTGAAATACATAGAAGATAAGAATTTGTGATCATATTTAAAGATACAAGGACAAAAGAGCAGAAGGAAGACCTACGTATCGCCGTGAAGCGAAAAACTCGAATAAAAAAATTGGAGATGCAAAGGGATTACAAACTATTCTTACCTGAATAGCAAATAGACCTGTTTGTAACTAAATAATGAGATGAAACGAACATATTGAAGAATAGTTGAGTGTAGGCTTTCACGATCGTAATCCATAGTAGAAATGTCTTTCGGGTGATGTCGCGTAGTTAATATTTTACTTGACGTTTCGTTGATCATGCTGTCAGAAAGATTTAAAGACAGTCTTTAGAAATTTTCTGAAGAATAAGTTTTAATAATAATAATTTTACGTTTCGCGCTATCTTGATTACATTTACCTTGTCGCAAGCGCCTACAAAGTTTTCCCTTTGGAATATTTATATGAATCTTCCCGAGTTATGTAAAGCATGTTTTTTTTGTCGGAAATTTAAATGAGCTATTTGCATTTTATGTGCTGACCTTTCATATACTCGATTTGTATTCGTGGCAGCGGCGAAGTTCAAGGATTCGCAATTTTGCCAAGCTTTACGATAAAGCTGAAGAAACTACGTTAAGGTAATAGATAAATGATATCCGCAGAAGGGGTACACTGCGGTCTACCATTTACTAATCAGCTTATATCGACTCTGACACGTTATTCCAACAATTGGTATGTTAAAAGTAACGATAACCAACTAGTAAGTGAATCTTTGAGTAACCAATGGAAGAATACTAAGCAATCGTGTCTTTATATTCTAATTGGAGCATCTTTTCTGGCGCACATTTTCTGGCTTCGACCATCAATAACGAAATTTATCGATATAAATGACCTTTTTATCAGCTGTACGAAGGTTTGAAATGTGAAATTCTACTGCAAAAGGAAGTACAAAATTCGACAATGTTTCATTACACCAAAATTAGTTGTAGTACTAGGTAGATGTAAATTAACTGTACGAGACACGTGTTGGTAATAGGAGCAACTGCAGAAGGTCTGGGTCATAGCATTGACAAATTGTTCAAAAAATCTATGCCACACAATAAGAGTGCCTTTAAGTCCTCCAAAATAAAAACATGAAGTAGTTATTATATTTTGGGGAGGAAATGGCAAGCACAAATTTATAATTACACCTCCCGATAGCCCGATGTATGAGTCCTGCCATATACAGCTTGCAAGATGTTGCTAACTGGAATAACACCAATAACACAGCTGAACGATCCGTTAGACTGATAGAAGATTTCGACAAAAATTTGTTTAAGAATAAAAAATAAAATATATGGGAGGCACGGGGTACTCTGATCCCGCGTTGTTTCCTTTCCCGAAAATATTAAAATTATCTTAATATAAAAAAAAATAAAAAATATGGGGGTGTGGAGTACCCCGAGCCCGCGTTATTTATTTTTTAATATACTTCAAATTATCTTCTAAATAAAAAGTAGTTGTAGTTTCCGAGATATTTGTAAAAATCTAAAATTCGTGCAAATTTGTGGGGGCGCTGTACCCTTGTCAACAATAAAACTACAACATACCTATTTTGTCTTAAGGATCATTTAATTTCTTACCATATTGATATAAAAATGGTTATAAATATTAATCAATTTTTCCACGAAACACTTACGTAAGATTAATAATTGCAAAACAACTAATTAGCTTGTATAAACACGTTCCGTTACGTAACGTTTTTAAGGGAGGAAACTCGATTTCTAAAATTGCACAAGTATCTCTTTATACCCTTGCGATTATGCCGTGCAATTGTACCAATCATTTCGCTGACCATCGGCCGGTTATAACCGACTGGTACGGTCCTCCGTACGAATGTGCCTGTCTGGCATTGATTTTGTCCGATGTAAATAGGTAGTAGACATTGTGCAGGATATTACAACGTACCGGAGTGGGAGTCACGTTTCCCGTAATACGGTGGTACTAGAGACGGTCGTCGTCGGTGACGTATGTTAGGGCAATTATTGGGAACAAAAATAAATGTATACATACGCATATGTGTGTATGTATGTACAATACACTCATATGCATAATAGATGCTTGTATATACATACGCATGTATATCCTAATGCCTACGAGTGTGTGACGCGTACATATGTACATACGAACATATACACGAATGCAAGAAGGGACTAGAATAAAGTCGATATCGACGAAGCTTTGCCTAGCAGACCAAAGTACAGAAAAGCGCCTATCTCCCTTTGACGTTGCTCAATTTAGTTGGCACATTGAAATTCAAGTGAAGGGCAAAGAGCAAAACTGTATATATTAACAGCGAGGAAGAACCGCTACTAAATATATTGCCGGGTAGAATAATAATGTTTCCTATATAAATAATACAAGGCTGATTTGTTAGCTGGGATACGCGATAAATATACAGGGTGTTTCATTAATAATTGTCTATGTACGAACGTTGCCCCAAATTTGACGATTTAACGTAAAACATTTAGATCCTAACCGAAATAAAAGGCATTATATTTAAATATTTAATAATAATAGTAATAAATTAATGTATGTTAGGTCACATCAAAATTGATAGAAGATAGTTTCCCTTTATTAATAAATACGAACGGTACTGATAGGGAATTTCCCCCTCTGCATTCTAGGCTAATGGTAATGTTGTTTTTTTGATTCATAAATATTTTCTAAGTGCATATTGTCCTCTTGTCTCGTTGCAATAGGGTCAGTAGTTCTCTTAAATAATTTAATATTAAAATAATAATAAAAAAAAAAGGAAAACTTAATCAACTTATCATTTGACGCCAATCTCAAAGTGAAATTAATAAAAATTAATCTCCGTTATGATGAAGCTTCATGCGTTAATGAGATATCGTTAAATTTCTTCGTCAAGTTTCAAGCAACAAGTAAGCTCCGGTTTTGTCTCCAACGGTACTATATAGCACGTCGGTCGCGATCCCCCAGGGGGTTGGATTAAAAAAATACCAAAAGGGGATCGTGCGTTAAAATGTTTGGGAATCTCTGCTATTCAGCTTTTCTTTAACAACTTTAAATTAAAAATTTAAATTTGTATTTTTTACTATAAGCACTTCTAGCATTTGAAAATTTATCCAATCACAAATTCACTCCAAAAACAGAGCGGCAAAGGAACAACCGCTAATGTTAAAAGAAAAGGCCGTGACCATTTGCATGGAAAGTTCTTACCAATAAAAAACCCTGCTATTATCAATTTATGAACGATAGTGGCCCGTTATAAAGAGTTCTGCGATATCTGAAATTATTTTCGCATTTTGAAAATTTGTTGTAAGACATACAGGATGATTGAAATGTGTCAATTCACGTGAAGCAGAAAGGGTAACAAGGTACTTGAAAGGATTCCTCACTAATTTGGAGAGAAACACGTTCAGAAATTCCGCGACCACTTAGCTCGCCAGATACAACTCTATTCAATTTGGAACATTTGGAAGAAATTATCAGCAGTGTGGTTCTTAAAAAAGTTTCGCAAAATGTGGCAAAATTATTATTGTTGTGGGAAAAATTATTTATACCATCTTACGTTTATTGCGAAATGGTTTGAGTAATTATAGTCTACGTGTATAGGGTACTTGGTATTAAGGTTAAGAGAACTTTCGCAGCTTCACATTCTGTTAGAGTTTTTCCTCAAACTCAACAAATTTTAATTACATGCTTGGTACTGAAACTAAGGGTGCTACTAGGATAATTGCATGTAAATGTTAATTTTTAATTTATTACAGACTTCATTTTGTTAAAGATTCATTAAAAATTATGCGCGTCCACGTCAAGTAAAATGAAGCAAATTGTGTCCTAACAGTCATTCGCTAGATTATATTTAATTAAGTTTTGATAATATCATACATTCGGGTTGCGGGACGTACACTGCAGATGAGACAAATACACCGCAATCAGCTGTTTCGCTCTTATTAGGGCTCGTCAGCACGGTATATCTTGTCCATCCGCAAAAGCTAGTTGTAAACACTCTTGGATACAAGGATGTTCAATAAATCTGTTAATTGGATAATCGACAGTGCTTTTTACAAAGCATGTAATAATATATGTACATAAAATGCTTTTAACACGACTAACTAAAAGCAGAATTAAATTGCGCTATAGACAAGAAACCGTGGACAGCTGATTTATTCCCAAGGAGAGCATATTTGACTCATCTGCATTTTGTGTTCGTGCCACTCCATCCTCACCTTATATTCTGTGTATACCGATGACGCGATATTTGGAATCAAATTTTAGGCGATTATTAGACCGCTTCAGAATGTAAGACGTGTTTTACGCATCCAATCGTCCGGATCTACGAACCGTAAGCTAACATATAGCTTTTAACAGACCCGATGCGTAAAGAGCTATCGTATAATACGAAACCCCATAATTTCCATAGTTAACCCTTGGGGAAAGGAAAAAATTTGCAAAAAAAAGAAGACAACGTGAGTTTTGCAATAATGTGTGATGAAAAAAAAATGATTGCATGAGCGAGTGAGAATAAAACAGCTGTCGAGTTTTACGCGGTTTTCGAAACCGACATATGGAGATTTTTATTATACGATACGGCCCATCGCGGAAGCAGACCTCCCAAATCTAGCTTCTCGTTTCTGCCGCGATCGAACTAATGCGATCCGTAAAATTTGAATTTACATCGCAAAAGATCGCGTCAACAGTATACCGGGTGAATGTTTATAAGCGGATTAAGCGTGAATATAAGAAATAAAATAAAAATAGATTTGCTTAACAATTAATAGACCTCCTTTCATAGAATTTGTCCCAGCGATGCACATAATGTGTTTGTGATTGCCTTACGACTCACCCACGCCTTGTCATATGACCACTTCGCCTTTAAGCCTCGATAGGACTGGAAAGAAAAACAAGATAACAATTAGAACAATAAAAAAATGGAATTATGGCAGCTCTACACAATATAAAATAGGTAAATGTAAGCATACAGTAAGGTCCTAAAGTACCCTCACTCCACTACTAGCTTTCGAACGAAGTAGTGCCTATCTAAAGTGGGATAATCTTGTATATTCTTACGTTTTTGGAAAGATAATGATGAATCCAACTATTCACACAGGATGTCCACTGAGCGTATGGATGGAATTTTTTTCCTGAGTAATTTAGAGAAAAGGAAATTTAGCCACGATTTTAATGGCCACTTTTAGACGCTAGTTGCTACGAAACATACTGAAAATTACAAGAAATAATGAGATATAACTTCAATTGCCGCCCTAACGTGTAAAATATAAAGAAACAGTGAAATTTCCCAAAAATCTCAGATTAATTCAAAAACTAAAATAAATGGGTATACAGAATGTTGACTTGAATTGAAAACAGGCATCCAACAATATAATAATACACAGGTGTTCCTTTTAAAAAATCAAACTTCTATTGTTGGTAGCAGAAACTGAATGCGCGATATGCTTGGGCAAATTTTTTATGTTCGAGCCACTTTCGAAGCACGATCGAAAGTTAATTTATGATTATTATTTTACTGATGATTTAATTGGTTTCAGAAGAATGTAAACAATTCATCTTGAGAAGCAATTTCATGTAAGTAAAAAATAAGGAATAATAGTGATAGCTATTAATATAGCTACAAGAATATGAAAAGAAGCATTATGGAGAGAAACATGTGCTCGACATGAATGAATCCGCCGCGGATTGCGTTTTCGATCTGTTCTACGGCTTCTGTTGTATTATCGATGTGCTCGCGGCGCTAACCCGACGCGTGTGACGTCAGTTAGTGCCGTAATCAGTACCCAATTAGAAGGTAAACCACCTCCTTGAACTAGATTTAGTTTTGTCAATAGAAAATGTTTATTTTTATTGTTCCGCATAGACACACGCCGCACCTGAATATTTTGTTTTCTTTCGTTTACGGTAGTAACCATAGTAATAAACATACTAATAACACGATATCTACTAAATGCGGACATTAGTAGGCTGTAGAATTTATAAAATAGGCTGCCTTTCTGCATGTCCTTCGAGGCCCTAAAAATAGCATTTGTTAAGTTCCGAATATCACATAAACTCCAACAAATTCCTTAAGGAAGTGTTATAGGAAAAAATTTAAACGTAAAAAAAAGCATATTTTGAAGAGAAAGCTGTAGAATTGTGGCGAGGGATATCATGAAAAAAATTTAAGGCAATAATACAGAATTTCAGTTAATATGTGCTACTTGGAAATAAGTATAATAGTTACAAGAAGCCTTAAATAAAATTGCTAGTATTATATATTTAATAATATACATATTATGTATGTATATTCCGCAACTGTTTTTGTTTTGGACAATAAATACACGATATGGTAATTACGTCATATAAAACCCATTTAAAAAATGATATTGTCTTATCTAGGAAGATAACAGCGCGATACATATGTTGATACGCGTATATCAATCTGTGCAATTAGCTTTTTGGATGAAATGCTAGATTTTATACGAAAATAATGTAATTACCTAGCGGCACTAGCAGATGAAAAAATTCCAATAAACAAATGAGTTAAAAATAAAAAGATTCTGTTTTTAAAGAAAATAAGATCTTTTACGGAAACTATTTTAATTAATAGAACCTCTATTGCCTGCATCATAGTTCTTTGCCGTTTTACTTCTATGCGTTTGATGTCAGCCATGAATAGGTGAAAGTATTACTTTTTGCAGCGACTAGACAGACTCGTGTCTATTCGTCTCATAAGAAAGGGTTCGTGTTGCCTACTGGTTTCCCCAAGAGTCGATAAAACACGAGTCTGTCTAGTCGTTGCAAAAAAGTAATAAATTCACCTGCCTTTGTCGTCTCTAATCATGTACTTGCTGAATACAATCATAATAACTTTTTTGTTTCTCTTCGTCTATTTTCCAACTTGCCCAAATGCCATACTTCGACAATTTATGATAGATATCTGGTTTGTGACTGAAATTAATATGTCTTTACGTATAATCTAAAAGGAAATTTGTTAATTAAGTAGCGGTAATAGTATTTCATGTATTAGGAAAGACATTGTCGATAGATTAGACTTTGGCGGAGGAGCCGGAAGACAAACTAACAAGGCCATATGCGTAAGCTTTATTAGTTATTAATGATAACATACATTTGTACGCGATAATTCTTCGCTCTCTTATAGAATGGAAATAAACTAGATGCGAATAAAATTCGTTGAGAAAAGAGAGACAAAAGATGCATCGTAATAGGTGAAAATTTCTAAAATATTACGAATGGCTTCTACAACAACGAACGAAAAAGTGAAAAGAAACGCGGTACATACTTTATTTTCTATTACTATCCGTTGATACCAATAAATCATACACAAGAACGGGTCCAGAGTTATTTACAGAACAGTAACAGCTTCCGCTTTTTTTGCTTCGGCTCGCCATTCGACTAGTCGACAGCTCGCTACCGCCGATCAAAGTCGGAGGGTTCTTAACATATTTAACTTAAAACTGCATGCGGTAATCGATATCGGAGGGGTGCCGCAGGGAGGCATGCACGGTCACCGTCGCTTTCGCTGTACACACCGGCACTGTTGTACAAGAGCACCACGTGACAATGCCTAACGTAGCCCTGTCTAGGAAAAGCAGCGCGTCGAAGTTATCCCTCTTTGACCTTTATCAAAACGCTCGCGGTGGTGTAAATATAAAATCAATTTTAATTGTCGGCTGATTCGGCGTGTTTACCTATTGACGAATGGCGTTCAATTATTCACAGCAGGGAGTCGCCTTCACGGTGTTGATGACATCTTATAACCGCAAATTAGAGAGAAGGCGGATTGCCGAGAGTTAATCATTAAATTTGAATAGTTAACTAGGTGAATGTTTTTGCAAAATATATTTATGTTGTGGAAGATAGGAGACGCTTTTTATTTTATGTTACCCATAAAGATCTAAAATAGAACGTAGAAGAAATGGAATTATCAGTTATCGGCGATGCGGAAGGCGATATATTGAGAAAAACGATCCGATTATTATCAACAATTTTGTTATTTGTATTATTATATATTAAGACCTTCCAAAATTCTACGCCCATTTAAGATATACCAATAATTTGCGGCCTCTTATTTGTTTAAGTATGTTTGTACGTAGACGCTAAATTATAATGTTATTAACAAATGCTTACAGACCGAAAATTCAATTATTAAACATTACTTTAATTGTCTAAGAAAGTAAGTAAATAAAAATAAAAATTGAACTGCTCCTTATTCTTTAGCCTAATTAATTATAATGAACGCGTATTTTCAGATAACATCTATTACATAAGTGCAGCAGATGCATTTGGTGACTCATCTAGAACCATATTTTTCTATTGACTGAGCAAATTCAATACAAGCTAACATAAAGTAAACCATTACATTTCATGATTCATCTAATGTGCTCTCCGTCGGTAGAGTGTGATGATATCTTTTCTAAAATATGATTTTGAGGAAAGAGAATTGTTTGAAAAGTTGATGTTCTTAAGACGTAAACTAATTGGAAGCAGTGCCTGCTCAACTATTGAAATCTTACTCAAAAACTATTCCGTTTGAGTAGGGTACGGTTTCTTGTGGCTTTTCAAAGGTACAGGTATTAGACAAAGAGTATAACAATGTTAAACACTTACCACAATTACAATGATGAGAACAAAGAACAGATTCGGAATTGGGATGAATTATAAAAATTAAGTGAAAATTAAAAAAAAAATGCAGAGTGAGTTATATTGGACAGGGTGACCACAATAGGTATAGAAATTGTAGAATACGAAAGACATATATGCAACCATTAAACCAGTATATAACCTCAAAGACAAAATTATAATCGATTCTAATTTGACGAAAGAAGAAAGAAATCAATAACACGACTTCTTGAGCTATAGTACCTACTGGTTTCTGGTTACTTTGTAATTCGAAAGAAAGAATCTCATAAAGACGAAATATTTAAATATAACCCAAAAAAGGGTCAAATTGAGGCAAAAATATTAAGACAAGGTTTGCAAGTGTGAAACATATGGATTCAGATGAACTTCCAGATTGGCCGTTTAGTACTAGAACAATCACGTAATTACTAAACAGACATATTTGTTTTATGGTTAATTTTGTTTTATAAGTGGATTTATTTGGAAAATATGAAAATGGTTTGGGTAGCTAAAGGAATATCTGATTCTTTAGTTAAACGCTAAGAATGATTTTTCTGGAAATTCGCGAATTTTTTAGCCTGTCCAACTTTTTCAACAAGGTAAAGGATGGAAGCAACATTTAAGGATGCCACCAGGGTGCGAAATCAAATTCGAAACATGGACATGGAAATGTAGAACGCGCACAGAAGGGAAAAGCAATTATAAACATGTACTCACGAGATTTAATAGTGCCATCTACGTGATACGGTGTGTACACTAAATGCACTGCTTGACGAGATGTTACATTGATGTTGCCGATATGCAACTGTTTTATTTTCAATGTGTGTGAGTGAACGTACGCTCTATATCTTGCTATCTTTCTCTCGCCTGTTTATCTTTCTCTCTCTTCCTCTCTATCTCGAAATCATGATCTGCGCATATTTGGGTCCCGCCCATTATTAGAATTTGTCAATTGTCGTTCGAGACGTTTTTGGTGCGGAAAATTCGCCCGACTAGAAGATCGTAGCCCATTTTCACTTTTCCGGAAAAACATCCCAACGAGAAAAATATCGCTGGGCTAAAAATATGTCGGTTTCTCGATTCGATCGGGACATCCAAAATCGCGAGATGATCAAGAAGATGCTATCAAAACAATATTTAGGGCAGCCAGAAAGCTTTTTGTTGGCGAAGAAACTATAAGAACTTATATAATTCGTACTAAGAGATACTTGTGCAATTGTGAATTTCAAACAAGGATTTTCAAAGAAATCTGTGAATTCTTTACAAAGACCAGAAGTGATTTTTTTTCTTAGGATTGGAATGGCAGCTTTTTCTTTTGAACGATTTTTTTTTCTCATTATAAGTTAATTGAAGTTTTAAAAGTTGCATTAAATCTTTAAAAGTTTTTTTCGAAAAATCCTTCTTTGTATAATAATTAAATGTAAAGTTGCTTTATGTGCAACATATCGCGATTGGTCTGTTTAAAGATGCATAATAAAATTTCCTTGTATTCACGTGTCTGAGAAATTAATCGCAAAAAATTTTTCGAAACACTTTTGCCTCTTGTAAGTCGAAGAAAATCACAGTCTTTTTGGTCACTTAATTCAGTACAGAGCTTGGTTCCTCGTATTAAAGCACACCAGAACACCACAGAATTTCAAACACAAAGATGCCAAAAGAATGGTTCGAAAGAATTCTCCTCATCATTTAACTTCCGGATATGTATATCAACCAAACCGTTCGTCCTTGACAGGCGAGATGTCGACGGTGGTGATGATGATGCAGATGATGAGAGTATCATCGGCCGTAGTGTGTGTAGTGGAGTGTAGAGTAGTGTAGGGTAGAGTAGAGTGGTAGATAGTACTATAATATCAGATAACCAAAGAGTGGTGTTGCATGTATGTAGGTAAAAAAGGGACTATACTAAACACTAAAAATAGGTCTACATAAAGGCCACTTACCAAATAGTACTGAAGTATTCGCAGACCTGCCGACGCCAGACTGTCTACTCGCGTTATGGTCCGTCGCGACGGTCGTCGTTTCGGTACTCACCCCTCTGCGCAAGCCGACACCACTCCTCGCTGCGTCCTTCTCCTATCCCTACCACGGAGGAAAACCCCCGTTGGCCTTTCGGGATTGGTGCTCGAGTTCCTCCAGAATGTTTGGCAACTGCCTGGAGAGCGAACAATTTTTATTTCGATTTGTTTTTGTAGTATATGCTGCTGATGTTGCGGTGCATATACCCACCTAATACGCTTTTCTTTATTCGACGCTTTTTCGCATCCTAAAAATTAATCAAAATGTATCACGATAACGTCCGAAAAGTAAGAACAACAATCGCGTTCGTATATACGTATTCAGATGTTTGCAAAACTGGAAAAGAGTCCGCAAAAACTTAACCTCAACAATACGTAAAAATACGCCAAATTTTCCGAAAAAACAGATTCGATTTATTTTTCTAAGACTATTTATTTGAATGATACGCAATTTATATCCGCACGTACAGCCGTCTATAAATCTAATAGCACTCTGCCACACACACTCTATGTGTGTTTATACCTTTTATCAGACTCTCTGATATGGTGCCACCGTTCGTTCGAATCTCAAATGGGGAAGGGTGGTTCGCCCCGACCATATGCCCGCGCCATCGATTTTTCGCAACGAGCAAGCGCTACACAGCGGACGCGGCGGCTTATTCAAAAAATTGAGCATCTCCTTCGTGTACAGTGCTCGAGGAAATTAGTGACAACACTTTCAATATTGAAAGTAGATCATTCTTGTGGGTGTCTTGTAGGTCCCTTTACATGGACCTCCAAGACATCCACTACTAAATATATTTATTGCTAATAATGTGCTATTTATCGGAGACGCGATGTAGCCAAATATTACGTGCCAACATGTTTTTATTTCTCATGGTTCCCAATAACAGTTTCTGTTTCTTTGTTCTGCAAACTTTATTCTAAAATTTCTCCGTATCTGTACTTACGCACACAGATTGAGGGCCGGTTCTATCTATGGTCGCACCTACTTCGATCGAATCAGTATATGAGAATTTGAAGAACTCTTTGATTTTAAAATAGAAGCTAATTAATCGGTAAAAACCATTTCGATATTTCAATCTTGGATATTGTTTCTGATATGAACATAACTTACTTGTGACTGAGATAAAGAGAGACATTGTTTTTGTACGGCACTGTACAAACGTAGTCATCAATGAATCCGGGTTAGGCCGTTATCTTCCGCGCGTCCATTCGTTCTTCTTCCTACGACGCTGAAGACGAATAAGGGCACCTTCGCGAATGACCTTCCCATCTCAGTTCAGAAGGAAATAATGGGGTTTTATTTTGGAAACCTCGCCGGCTTGTTACATACATATGTATGCAAACGGAGGCGAAATTTTAATTTTGATGCAAAACAAAGTGGGAAGAGAAACAACCTTTGGGAATTTTTTTGTGGGGCGTATGCAAATTGGAATTTACATGTTTCATATTTCGCGGTCTTCGCATACGTTAAAAAAAACTCTACGGTTACATGATTAGATGTGCTTTTGAACTTGAAATGAGCAATTTGTGAGAAAAAGCCTGCAATACTTCACAGCGGTTTTCTCTTTGATATTTCCGCTAAATATTCGGAATGAACTTCATCGCCATTGGTCCAAAAACTTTCTTTCATGTCTTACATTTGTAATTAACAGTCTTAAAAAAGGAGAAAAAACTGTTCAGATTCATATTGCAATATATTGTGGTATGGCGCATCTGACTACATAAAAAAATTTATTAGCGAAATGATTGATTCGGTTATAGTAAAGAATCTTCATCTATAATTCAATTTCTAATCAAAATTTCGAGATGGATGTCTTGGTAAAGTTCCTCACTCTACGCTGCACAGCTTTAATCTAATTTGCGATGATGACCAAACTTGGATTTCCTCCTTTTTCTCGAAATTTATCCTCACAAACGGACAGAGATAGTAACTGAGAATAAAAAATATATTCGCGTCCGGCAATCAGTAGGGGTGATTTTTAGTTGGCTATAGATTGAAAACTAACCGACGACTAGTTGTCAGATATGCGCCATTTTTGAACTGATTGTTCGCTGTTTAAATTAATATGACTTACTTTTATATTAAATTAATGAGGTTTCGCTGCTGAGAAGTTTTTTCAGAGAGACTCGTGCAATGTTGTATACAGGTTTCCGGGATCTATTCGTACGATGATGAATGATCTGCAAATACACCCTTACGAAAATCAAGTAATTCAAAAGCTGATGAAAGAAGATACAGCCGCTCGGGTCCAGCTTGGCCAACGGTTTCTAGAAACATTCAATGATAACGCAAACTTACTGAACCATTTAAACGGCTAATGTTAATAACCAGAACTTCAGATGTTGGGTTGCCGAAAATCCTATGCAATTGCACGAGAAGCCATTGCATAGCAGGAAAATGACCATATAAAGTGCCGGGAGAATAATTGAGCCTTACTTCTTTGAGAGTAATAACTAAACAGTTACAGTTAATTCAGACTCATACGTGACTATGCTGCAACATGGAGTTTCGTAGGCTTGGGATAAATGCCCCATTATTTCAACAAAATGGGATATACGTGGAAACATAACAACGCATACAGCACGCCAAATAAAGTACGCACTAAGAGGCATGTTTTGTGGTCGATTAATTCCAAGGTTCCGCGATGTTCCTCGGCCACCCAATGCACCAGTTTTTTTCTTTTTTTTTAAGGAAAGGTTTACGAACATCATCCATGTATCCCGCAGAAGCTTAAAATGTAGTTGAAGCAATATTAGACCGGACTTATTACGTAGAGTAACGGAAAACTTCATTGCGAGGTGTGACGAATGTTGAAATTGTAATGGTTCCTTTTCACGTAGCGTTCATAACTATTTACTAATTAAATATAAATCGCCGACACTCAATGTCGCATCCTACATGCAGTAAATGTGTGTCAATGGATACCGCTGAAGGTGAACAATTGGAGTCAAAGAAGCCACAAAAAGAAAAAATATTAGCAGCTAACAAAGAAATAAATGAATTTCAAGTACAACCTCTCAGGGACTTAGTAAACTTTGCGTTGGTAGAATAATTTCTGAATTGGAAAGTTGGTAGAAAGTGAAACAGTTTTATCGACCTGAATTAAAAATAAGCATCAAAAGAAAACTGAAACAGGCATGATGCAATATAATACGGAAAATTTTTGAAAAAGAACCGATTGCTACTGAAGTGTTGTCGGAAATAACAAACGTTTGTTATTAACAAAATGAACCTAATTCATCAAGTAGAATTAATTTTGAGGTGCTCAGTATTTTAACACAATTAATTATTTTAAACAGTTCACTAGTAAAACGCCCCGCATAACGCTACCACGTAGTAGAAAAATTTTAAATAAATTTTGATAAACATAGTGTCAAGTATTGATTTGCTATTTAGTCAAATAAGAACAAACTTGCAAAAATGTTATAAAGAATCAAGCAATAGTAGAATAGTTTACTAAAATTTATTTTGAGAATATACAACTACCTACAACTTGCAAAAATCCCTACTACACGATTGTGGTTAACGGATTTCTATTAAATACATTATTCTTGTAAAAATTTAGTCGTGATCTATCTAACAAGATGATAAAGTCATCTTGTTCAAGATCTAAAGCAAAATCAAAATATTTGCGAGGAAAAACAGCGGCTAATATTATTAGTAATTAATTAATTAATTAAGTCCAACCAGCGACGGTAGCGGCGAAACGGAATAATAGCTTCTCTCCTGTTCAATTTCCTCGCATCTTAAAACATCCGTCCGAGCGTCGGATAGAATTTCGTTATTGAAGTATTTTTCAGAAGGTGAAATTATCAAAATTTGCTATGGCTACAACAACCATTATCGTTATTAAATAAAGAAGTTGGGAAATTTTAATTAAATTTCTGACCCTTGAGTCTAATGGCCACTTGATATGTTTACAATTTTAAAATATGTATCATTTGAATTTTAATTGTAAATCGCGGTTCGAGTCACGTGTGATAGTTCAAGGAAAAGTTCCAGTAAGAAATATATAAATACCAAAAAAACCATCTCACGCCCCGTTTAAAATAGAAAATTATTCGCAATCTTGATATTCGTTTGGAGGTTGTTATTTTCCCTAAAAACATATGTTTGCGCTCATAGAAATATAAACTGATGATTGTCTATTTACAGCTAGTAATTCATCAATAACCACTATTACCTGTCGATCTAATTACAAGCATTTATATTGGGCAGCTAAACAGGCTAGTATCGCTAGTTATAACTTGATTCCGGGCGATTTAATGGCGAGCCGTGCAATAAGTGGAAATATTTAGTGTTCCCATTGAAAAAGTTATACACTTTTCGTCGCTTTATATATCGAACTCTTTTGATCTCTTTTGATCAAGCCCACCAAAGAATTTCTCGTTTTTAAAACCAAAGACCGCACATCTATAAATATATATATACGCGGAATGGTTATTATGTTATGTTGCATATTCGTGCAGTTGAATATCAACCGTGTTACCTATTTTTTTTTTTTTCAAAAAGTTTGCTTAAGTCGACTACTTTACCTTACATTATGATGTAGGTCATATAGCAGTACGTAATAAGGGTATTTCTCACACAATAAGACAGTCGTGAAGAAAAACCCATTGAATTCGGTAGCTCTACTCTATCGGCTTTCGCACTAAGCCATAATTTATCATATAGCACATCGCATACTGTTAAATTAAAATTATGTCTATTATTTTGACTTGCTACTGTTTACACAATCGACGCAATGCAACTTCGGGACAGTCTGCATTTCGTATATGCAGAAGAATTTCCAATTTCATGGTGTGCGTTTTCGTTTAGAACATTCCGTTTAATTCGAAATCGTTTCCCAAACGAAAACTAGCAAGCCGTTCAAACTATTAATCTCGAATTTCTACCTTCATTTCCTTTTTAAATCGCAATTACCCCTGCTCGAAATTCTCCCATCGACCTGGCAATATTGTCTAATAACTTGGCCAAACACTAATTATTTCCAAAGCCATCGATGCAGCCTACAAAAATTGTAGCGGCGGTAAGGGCGGATATAGTAGCAGGCAGCATTGCTTCACCCAGATTCTTCTCGGTTTCCTCTGCTTCGATCCGTTTTTGCTCGTTTGCTCTCTCCGGGAAACTAAATGAATCTGTCGAGAGCTGTTACCGTCGTCGATCAGGAGAAACTAGACCGCATCGTGCTATATAGCGGGCGGCCTTCCATCCTTTGCCTATCTACGGGCAATTCGAAATTTAATGGCAGTAGCTGGCTGGCGGTGGCGGAAAATGAGAACCAGTCTCGAGATCAAAGGGCTGTCATATCGTTCAGCGGCGACGACTGCACACACATATTTTTCTGTATCAATGTAAACGTGGCGCTTCGAACTTAGCTAACCCAAGCCAGTACACACGCTGCGCATATACGTTCATGGAAGCTATTCAGGAGGTTTTCGCTGGAAGCTAATAAAACTACTTTAAAGATTGTTAATAACGTCTTCTTATCTTAAAAAGGAAGAATTTTGGTAAAAGATGCGATATAAAGAATTCTTTGATATCAATGGAAAAACAGAATGATGATCTTACGGTGCAGGGCGCGTCACGGGAAGCGGATGTTCTTTGAACAGATATTACATGCACGGAAGATGCGAAGCATACAGACCAGGTTCAAGAGATATTTAAATGATTAAACATTTTCGTATGCTTTTTCAGTGAGGAAACTGGATAAAGACTGCTGTAATTTGAAACAAGGCACATTTGCACTTCGACGGTAACATCAACAACCGTTGAACAGTCAAAAAAAAAAACGATGGGGTGTGTCTACGTCTGCAATCTTTTGGCGAAAATGGGGTTAGGCAACTTCCAGAAAAATTTCAGTCGTATCTCAGTTGCAATTTCGGCGTTCGTCAAATAATTATCTTGTTTGTCAGCAAAATTTAATATTGTACAGTTGTTTGTGGTGTTAAATGTTATAAAACAGCATAAAATTAGTCGTTGATCTTTGCTTCGCTGATCAAAATTGTACGTCGATAACATGCTGCTGCTTCAATTGATATCATTTATGATAAATGTTATATTTATAACAATGGTCATGATAAAATTACTTCCCAGATGCACGCTACTGTCGGCATGTCTGGATGCCGAAGCTGCTCGTTGAAGTCGAGCTGGAGAGGGTGAAGACGATTCCTGGGCTACACACAGATAAATGCAAAGGGGTTGCCAAGTAACGAGCTCAACGCCAAACATAGTTCATATAGCGACGATGAAGCAAGTTATGTACGAAATTATCGAAGCACGGATGGATGATATTCGCAGACGCCTTTCGCGATCCTTTGTTTATATTGTTCCCGTTTTGTTTTACTGTTATAAAGAAATTCAAATTAAGCTCCGCACGTTAGAGAAAACTCTACGGAATTTATTTCGCTCTATCGCATCAGGACTTCGTAAAAGGAAAATATTACGGATTTACCATATTAGTATCGTATACTCCACGTTCATACGCTTAATACGTATATTCGAATAAATAATGTTGAAAAGTTTGCCATTGATTTCAAAAATGTTAAGAATGAACCGGTTGCAAGAAATATGTAATAACATAGTGGCTGGGATTTTCATTTTTAAACAAGGTGTGATCTTTGAGAGAAATTCGAATAAAATCTTTACAACGCAAGAAAATGTTTTAATCTATATAATTTCCGAAAAGCATTAATTTCTAAATTTTCTCAAATTTTCACCTAGTAAAACATATTTGAATGTACATTGTTCATAAAAATAAATTGCAAAGATTTTTTCGAGAAATGTAAAATAACACAATCGAAATACATCGTAGGAATGGCGTATAAACATTGACTTTTATTGTCTGAGTTAATATTCATCAGAAAAAAGTTGTCTAGGAAGTGTTACTCTATAACAAACTTGCTTGGAAGATAGCAATTCCCTAGATGCTTAGATCCGAGCAATAACAGTTCACCGTAATGGAATAAAACGCGATCCTCTTTCATCCAACACGATCTAACGTTCCCATATTGTCGTTATAGCTTAACACAATTATGCGAGGCTATATAAGGTTCTTCGCGTAATAGGTGAAATGTAAGCTTGAAAATTTATTGAATGTAAATATAATTAATTATTCTGCATACGACTAACTATAAACATCCTTTGTTGCAAAAGTTATTAGATATTTATTTAGATAGCTTTAAGAATATAATTTTTCCTATTAAAGTAATACACTGGCTGCAATTGAGAATGTGCCATCTTCCTCATCTTCGACACTACTGTCACTGGTAGATCCAAGATTCCTTCGAGAATTTTATTATCAGTTAAAGGGGCAACATTTTTTTCAAAATTTATAAATGAGCTGTGAACACTATCGATGACTTCTCACCTGTCTAAATCTTACTCCAGTCTGTCAACGGAAGCTTGTCATCTTCATCGAAACCTGATTGTTGCCATCTTGCGTGCTGAAAACAGCTTTATACGGGTCAACAAACCTAGTTCGTCTGCATTAAATATGTCTTCATATTTTGCACACAATTTAAGCCAAGCATTGGGCAATTCAGCCAGCCATTAGACCATTTCAATTTTGGCGACTTTCCAAGGTGTTCCGAAAATTTTTATGCTTTTTCTTGACATTAATCCACTTATGCTGGGATTCGAAGGAGAACGTAGTTTCTTTTATGCGTTGAACAAAAATTCGTCTCTCTCTTGTCTCTGTTTTTCAAGATCGTTGTCAATGTAGAATTTCTTAATTGTTTTTCTTTACAAACAGCCGCTTGCTTTTTTCCACTTTCAGGGTCCGTCATAATTAAGCCTGCAGAAAAGAGTACACTTTCTGTGCGCTTCACAAAATTAGCCGAGACTTATGTTTTGATGAAGACGAATAGACACGAGTCTGTCTAATCTCTGCTAATTTCGTGAATCGCAACTCGTTTCTACAGGCTTACTTATAATTTCAAGCAATTTCTTCGCTGGTGAAGAGAGAAGCTGGTATATATGTATATATGTACCTACATACATATATACATACCAACCAAATGTGTATTTTACATTACATTCATATAATAATTTTTGAAATTTTGTGGAACTTATTCAATTTGAAAGTGACGACATATACGCGTCGAGCAAATAAAATGCATGCGACAAATTTGATGGAACTCTCAAAGGCCGGATCATCTTATTCACGCATCCTGCAACATGAAATCACTCTAATGTTACAAAAATATGTCACGTACACATCTTTTAATATGCTAGATGGGTGTTCCGGGGTTGCCAGGCAACCGTACTCCATTCTGGTGCCCGGAGCAGCGATCAAGGTTACCGATATCGGGATCGAATTGTACACACGTAGGTAAGTGTCGGGTTTTTGCGAGATTTCGATGTATGCATACACATATACACAGAAAAACACAAACACATGCCCACGTTAAAAGTTCGTCGAATAGAACTCATTTGCGAGTTTGGAGCATCGACCAGGTATGCACACATTCGTAGGTACGCGGCTGAAATAATTTTAGATCAAGCTCAGATGAAAATTGAATAAAGTAGGAAGTTGCAGTGCGCGTTACGTTTTTAAATTTTTCATTATTGAAATTGTTCAATGAAGAGAAATTAGATATGTTAAGTTTTTCTTATTAATCGAACTGAAACAAGCAGCAAATGCAACTATATTGTGGAAAATGGGATAAACTCATTAGTTTATCCAATTTTCCCATTTAGAAGTAATATTATAATTTTTTAATATACGAGGGGCACATAAAAAATAAGTGCTTTGCAATGACAACAGCCACATTGTATCGTTTTTCGAGATGTTCATCAAGAATGGATCGTTTACCTCAGGAATTTTAATGAAAATCAATGGGATCTTGTACTTTCTAGATAATCAATAATCCATTAACATCTACATGCGAAATTGCGTCAGAGCTGAATTTTCCCCAGGTTTGAATATAGATAACTTTACATCAAAATAAGTTTAAGCCAAGGAACCATTCATATTAGCCACAGCTTGATGGTTTAGTGTGTGTAAACATTATAAATTGGATTGGAAATTTTGGAGTTGTTGTATGGCTAAGTCCTCTGGATTATTTTTTAGGGGGAGTTTAAAAAAAATAGTATTTATAAAGTTGATGTACCACAAAACATTCTAGAACTTCGAAGTAAATTCCAGAATAAAATTGTAATTTTTCAGTTTTTATGCTCTGGAGTGTTGTATATTGGAACATCACAGTAAAAATTGATCATCGTTGTAAAAATTTATAATTGACTTGTTCCGAAAAAAGTTTACCGTATTATGTTTGGAAGTTTAAATAGCTTTTTCAACCATTCAGCGCTTGGATGAGCAGTACATATTAATGAAAGCGCAGAAAATTTTATTAGATACACACAGAACTCCTTTTTTCTATATTTTTCTTCGCTTCGAAGTTTCGTATCTTTCGAAACGTAAAAACTTTTGCATGATTTAACTTTTGTCGTTTTTGACGTCGATCGACTGAAGGCCCCTGGGAAAACGGAACGTACGACCGTTGGTTGTATAGCTGCGGCTAGTGCTGCTGCTGTCTCCCAAGACTTCCCTGCAATGCGAACGGTCTATAACTAGCTAGGTAGAATGTGCATTACTGGTCGAGGTTTGTGAAATTATGAGATTTATTTGATTCTCGAAAGTATTGACTTGCTTTCTGTTTTCGATAATAATTATTTGATTTAATTTTCTCGTATTACTTGCAAACCAAAACCGATTTCAAATAGTTTATGCGAATATTATTAAATTCAAAATTAACCAATAGAATCCTTAGTAATATGTATTCAAAACTTATCTTCAATCATCATAGGAAAATATTAAAAGATAAGCTTCTGAATGAGTTTCTCTTGCATCCTAACAATGGCAAAATCGCCGGCTGCATGGTTATGTATAACTGCAGAATTTATTTTCTGGAGGAGAACTTCCTGGTCCATGCCTCGAAGTGTCTGTTCATCCAGCACAATGCTCCTTACTGACACCAGCGCTGACCACATGCAAAAGAAGTGCTACTCTATCTCGTCTTCGGCATGGCAGCACTTACAAGACTCGGTTAATCCTACTCCAGAGAAGTGCTTCTTTAATCGGCACGGGTGGCAACTTAGTGGCAACATCCTTAGTGCATTGGCCCTAATATGCCTTTCAATCAGTCTTGCCAAGGCCTTTAAAGAGAAAAATATTACACTTATAAGTCTGAGTGACCTCCTTTGTCATTATGTATACTGTACACACGTACAGGGCCAGAGGCAGGCGCAGAGAACAAAAACCCTGTCGAACCCTGTGATAGCGCTTTTATTATTGGAGTCGCTTCGTGTTCTGCTCCACCTCGTATTCGTCGAGAGAGAGAACAAGGAAAGTGCGTATGAAGCGGTAGCCCCAATGTCTCCGTTCTAGTTTCTGGGTAGCGACCCACTAATACCTATTTTTTGTCGGGTAGTTTTTAGACGCCCTTTTCGTCTTTTCAAGGGCACGGATCTATACGAATCCTACTCATTAGTTCTTTCGCCTGATTGAATAGACTTCTGGTAGTCGCCCTCGAGACCTCAGTGCCTCATGTTACCGGGTGACTTTCTTTAAAGTTCTGTATGTGGGGGTTTTAGTTACAATCATCTTATTATGTCCCTAGCAACAGAGAATGGTGCGCGACTCTGTAGAAATTATGAAAAATACAAACAATTTCAACCGCGAAAAAGGATCGAGAACACCGATGAAGCAATCATACCATGACAGAAACGGCACATCACATCAGGCCGAAAGGGATACAGATGGGCAGAGCAGAAATCATTGATTCTACCCGATATTAGATATCTGCCTTCGAGAACCAGAAACCGGCTATTCAAATATTCGAGTTGAATACCCGGTTCTAAAACCGGGTACCCGGTTAATACGAAACTAAATAGCATGTTGGACGGCTACCCTGTTCCTAGAAAAGACGGTTATCGTCAGCTCTAGAAATTAATTATATAACTGGAAGCACAATGCCAATGGACAATGACATTGGTATAACAAATAATAATTAATGTCTTTGTACGACATCTTATGTTTTTCTTGGATTGGTTACATATAGCTGATGGAAACAAATCGCGTTTTTCATTTTGACGTACAGCTTGAAGGATAAGCCTCTGCATCACTTCTTTGAACTTAAACTTCTTAAGCAAATTTCTTCTAATGCTTCCTGCAACGAAAAACTCTAAAAAAAATTTGTAGACTTATGCGCAGCAGTGTACACATTACAGTTACGGCAGTAGCACTTGGTCGCGTTCTGTGTACTTACCGGGAGTAAACGGCAGCTGACCGGGATAGATGATTGAACGACGTAGGCTCGTAAATTCCCTCACGACGGTCCCATTTGTAGTGCCGTAAAAACACGCACACAATGGTACCTGGGACAAACACAAACATCAGTAGCGGCACGTACGAGATCGTAGAACAATGACCCGGAAGACATAAGGGAGGTATGAACATCAGACTTTCCTACTGACGGCTGATATTGGCGATCTATGTTTACGGAAAGGGAGAAACGTCTACAAGATGTAATTACAATTACCCAGGTGATATGATGATGTTAAACGGAGAGCGATGAAAATTCGAGTTGATCGCATTTAGTGCTGACGTTACTTGTTCGAGATAGATCGTTGTTTAATCACCTAGCGAAGAAAATGGGGATTACTTTTCCAATTTTTTATGTTTGCAAACCTCAACGCAATGGTAATTTTCCGTATTGCTTGTATTTTGTTCGCTATTTTAAGCAGATCAGGCCGATATATTTTATTTACAATCTTGATTGATACAATGGAGAATAATAATTGCTTTTTGTGTTGTAAGCATCCAAATATAAATTGAATAAAAAACTGTAGTGATAGCAAGGACTGTGCGGCAGTGTAGCAAACAGCACAAGAGAGCCACATAAAGCAAGTAATTAATAAAAACATGAGAGAAAATCTTGAGGCGGCAGAACGCATTCTACACAAAAGAGTTGCCGTTAGTCGCACTCAATAACAACATTTTAGGTAAACCATTTCTGACATCTACTGAACCGAGGGATGAATATCTTAGAGTAATAGTAAGGTAAATAACACATAAGTATCGGCACCCTCCGCACCACAGAAGTTTAATTTATTATATAGTCATATAATAATTAGTCCGGGACGGCCGTTTCGAGGACACGAATGGTCCTCATCATCAACCGGTGATGAACTATCCCTTCTTCCGAGAAGAAATATTGTTTTACAAGGGCCTATTCTACCCTCTACGCGTCTTAAACTAGGACGTGCGAAAAACACGGCCAGATGGACGGGAAGATCTCTTTTATAACCCAAAATATAAACAAGTGCCAGCCTACTGCAAAAGGTCAAAAAGGACACAGTGCGACAACGGTCCGTTTTCTCTGTTCATCAGATTTTTATTACTTTTTATGTAAGCTGTCTCGTACGCATCTAATTCTCGCGGCGACGTTACGTTTTTAATCAATTTTAAGTCTTCTAATTTAATACTATGCCCAGTTTCATTTATGTTGTGCCACACTCGACGCGTCCAATCTGCCGTAGCGATAATTTCTTATATGTTCTTTGAATCTAGTTTCTATCGCTCTTTTCGTTTGACCGATATAGGCTTTATTACAGTGACTACATGTAATTTTATAAATATCCGACCTTTCTCCCATTTTCGGTTTATCTTTAGGATTACCGAGAAGATTTTTGAAATGTGTTGCGCGAACCGAAGCATACGTTCATATCTTGACTCTTCAAAACCTTACCCACGCCTTTCGATATGCCGTGAAAGGGTTTTTCTTACTATTAGTTTCTACCGGAGTTAAGGTCGTGGAATTTCTTACATAAAGCCTATGTTGGACTTTCTTAAGCATGCAATCGACTTCTATAGAAGAGTAATCGTTATAAATAGCTACGTTTTTTATGAATTTAAGTTCTCTGTTAAATCTACTTCTACTTAGAGGAAATTTAACTAATCTATTAATTAAGAAGCTAATCGGGGCTATTTCGCACGTCGTAGCTTCAAGGCGTGCAGGAGGTAGAAATAGGCACTTGTAAAGAATATCTGTTCTAAGAAATAGGGATAGTACATGCATGTTTAGTTTTAGAAAAAGTTTTTTTCTCACATCATTCGGTCACCGATTGATGATGAGGACCATTCATGTCCTCGAAACGGCCATCCCTGACTAATTACTATATTACTATATAATAAATTAAACTTGTGTGGTGCGGAGGGTGCCGATACTTACGTGTTGTTTACCATACTACGCCACAGTCCTTGCTATCATTATTAGTAATAGTAAGGTTTACTAAGAGCCTTTACCTACTCTAACATATATAAAAAAGGCTTTTTGTTGCAGTAGATCTATTAAGGTCGCTGCGATACTAATACTGATACATGTGATTACTAACAATTAATTAGTTCGTTTTATCCAATATACCAGAAACAAATAACAAGCATCCGGTATGGTCTAGTGGCTAGGATACCTGGCTTTCACCCAGGAGGCTCGGGTTCGATTCCCGGTACCGGAATAATTGTTTTAGTCGTTTACCTTTTCACAAATTTTTTGTATCGATGTTCCTATCGAAATAAAAAGAAAAACTATTCATCAACTTAATTATTTGGAGCGGTTATAATCATATGTTACAAAATTTTTAAACGTCTCCTTAGTTTTGATGACTTCTTTGGTATGTTAAAATACCGTCATAGAAATCTACATAAATACATACGTTCAAAATCTTTATATACTGTTGGACAAGAAAAATTTCGTTTAATTCAGCGCGTCAAGAATAGCGAAACCAAAAGGGTTTTGCATTTCTCTGCGTAATGATGTACTGCGTTTTGTATAGATGAAGAAGATACCCAACAGAGGTGATTTTTAAGCATGCCTTCAATATTTTAGGATTCCAAATTTATCGAGGAAGGTTTTTATAGTATATCCGATATTGTCTAGTGGCTAGGATACCTGGCTTTCACCCAGGAGGCTCGGGTTCGATTCCCGGTATCGGAAAGCTTTTTGTTTTCTACTAAGTACAGAACCAATGAATGTTCGTTGATGTTCATTGTTATATAATCAGTTTTTGTATGACACTGTATGTTATGTGATTTACTTTTGTATAGGACAATGATATGTTGGACCTGTTGTCAGTGTAAATGTGTACATAGATGTGAAAAAATGAGAAAATACATATGTTCTCCTAGAATTATGCTGTCTTGTTTTGGCTAACTAAAAACGATCACTTACGAACCCAATTCTCTCTTTGCTTGTCAATATACACTGCTGTTTAGAGAAGTTCGGTCGGTCGGTAAAAAACATGAAAAGGTTACAGAAACAAACGAAACTAAAAACAAAATGCAATTTTATTGTATGTACAGGTAAAAAAGACAAAAATAAATAAATAAAAAGTTATTCTGGCCCAATATAACATACTGAACGTTATTTTTTTTTCATCGAAAAAACCTCCTTTGCTGTTTATCACCGCTCGAACTATTCTAGGCATTCTTTCGATAAGTTTAGTTAAAACGGATTGTGGAATATTAATCCATTCATGTTGCAGAATATTCCGTAAATGTTCTTGTGAAGTTGGGCATATTTTTTGGATCCTCCTGTCCAGTTCATCCCACAACAACTCTATAGGGTTCAAATCTGGGCTTCGTGGGGGCCATGTCATTACTTTCAGGGTGTGCTGTTTTGGGTCGTTGTCATGCAAATGAATGTAAATGCAATGAATGTAAAGTTACGGCCTATTATACGCAATCCTGATGGCACTGCATGATTCTGGAGTATTGCAAAATAACTTTCCTTCCTCATTACACCCTGCACTCTGCATAAATCTCCCGTCCCAGCAAAGGAGAAACATCCCCGCACTAACACAGAACTACGCCCTTGCGTCACTGTTGGCACAATGCAGTTCGGGATCACTTTTCGGTTTTAGATCTTCGGAAATAAACTCGTCGATTTTGCCCAAAAACCTCGAACTTTGACTCGTCACTCCAAAGCACGTGTTTCCAATCATCTAACGACCAATCTAGACGAGAACGGACCCACTGTAGCCGTTTTGCTCTGTTGCCCCGACGTAATAAGGGTTTTCGAATGGCAATGCGTCCATGAAGGTCCGCTTGTTGAAGTCGACGTTTTACCGTACTCGCCGAAGCTTGTTCTTCACGGCCGCGATTGACTTCGGCTGCTATTCGTGGCGCTGTTAATTTTCTATTGCGTTTGCTTAATAATACAATTCTCAAATCTTCAGCTTTTGTTGTTTTCCTAGATGCTCCAGGACGAACACGATTTTCTATAGTACCAGTTGTCCCATATCGCTTTATGATGTCATTTACTGTTGAACTTCTCCTATTTATTTTTTCGGCAATTTGTCGCCCCGAATATCCTTCTTCAAAGAGCGTAATAATGCGTGAACGTTTTTCTACACTGGTAGGCTTGCCACGTGCCATTTTGAAGTAAATTTTCTTAAAACTTTCGCGCAAAAACGACAGATGCACACCAACACACGTTTAACAGTAAAATGAAGCAAATTTATATCTTTACGCCTGTGATAAATAAACAAGAATGATACTGCGGTATATTTCCTAAATGTATTGTTCGTTAATAATCCCCAAACGACCCGTTTCGAAAGATCGGTGCTTCCGAGAAATTCTTGGAATGATAATAAAAGGGACTTTATTGTGGTTGTCGCAATATTTCCACTTTACATAATAATTTATGGCTTTAATCCCTTAGAAAAGAGTGTATGCTTAATATGTTTCTAATTTTATGTATTAATAATTGTATACAGTGTGATATAATAGATTTTTATTGTATGACCGTACTTCACTAAACGGCAGTGTACATGAAATAATATTTTCTTTAACGCGTTGCAAAAGAATTGCTTTAATTCCAGTTATATAGTAAAATATTTTAAGCAAGGACAAGCCGAATAAGATGCCTTAAAATATTCAAATAAATTCGACATACTGAATCTATCCCCTGTCGAGTAAAGAGAATCCAATCTATTTCGTGTCTATAATCTATCGTTTCGCGAAACTAATATATGAAACCGCAGTGAAATGCTTTTAAAACCAATCACCAACTCTTTTCCAAGGGATACCAATTATCCTGTGTGAATGTATCTTTTAGCCTGCCTCGCCCGAGGGAAACTTTATTTCGCCGTACGTCCATACGACCGAATCGAAATGACGACAAAAACTCATTAAATTCCTTCTGGTCTTGTTCTTATTTTATTTGATTTTGCCTCATCTCTCCTCCCTCGGTCCACGGAAAGAAATCGAGGATGAACTCATCGCAGCAGCGAAGTAATATATCTGCTCGAATGGGTAATATTTGATGTCCGGATGGCTGCGTTTAGAGATAAGATTGCGGAAGAACAGTCCCTTCAGCTTCCCTGTGATCTAACGTTTTCCCATACGAGCGTGTCTGCTAAACTTTGAGCCAATATAAAATAGTAGGGAAAATGCGAATTAACGTAATTAAAATTGCTTGCTAAATAAGTGAGGGTGGAGTAAGTTCTCTTAAAGGATTTTTTTAAATTTACACCAGAAATTGTGGGTAACTTTGGGAATTTTACAAATAATCTTGCGCTTTTTGAAACGAAGAATAATAATATTTCCGATATGTGTATATTCAGGAAAAGTGGGTCTATAAGGCCGCAAGAACGAAAAATTATTACCTTTTTGCAGTGACTAGACAGACTCGTGTCTGTTCGTCTCATAAGAAGGGGTTCGCGTTGCCTACTGGTTTCCCCGAGAATCGACAAAACACGAGTCTGCCTAGTCGCTGCAAATAAATTCAATGAAATATTTGGGATACGATAGAATCTCGACCCTGATTGCCATGGTAATGGTACAACGCATGACCAACCAACCAATTGTAGTCTACTCGGTGTACACACATTTAGGACGCACGATTTCCGCGTCCAGATTTATTTTAGCTACGAGAGTGAGCGTTGTCGTAATTTAAAAAATGTAATAATAAGGTTTCTGGAAAAAATCTAATAAGGTTTCTGGAAAAAGAAAAATAAAACAAAAGAATTAGGTAGGTCATAACCTCAACTAAAATTGGAACAAATAACGGAAAGAAGAGCTGGAAATAGAACGTCCAGGCGGCAATTTTCCACTGTGTGTTCTTTATAATACTGTGTTTCGATCATTAGATTTTGGTTAGGCTAGAGCGGTGTGAAAGATCTCATTATTTAACCACTAAAATAAATGAATGCACCGGAGGCGCGAATGGGTCAGATCGAGATGGGATAGGCCGAAATATTCTAGATGCGGGCCGAGCCGGGGCCGGATCTTTTATATTGAGACGGGCGGCCCGTTCAGCAGGGCGTAATTTGGTAGTGAATTGCAAAAAATTTCCAGCTGCAAAATTGTTATCTCTGCTAAAATTCTTGAAATTGTCGCATTTCTTCATCAACACTTTGTTTTTAAACACGCTGCATTCTACCTATTTACCATTTTTTATTATATATGCGGTTCTGCAATACCGGATTTTTCTCATAAATTTACGACGAAAGAATCAAAAAGAACAAAAGCAAAAACCAATACACAAACACACAACGTAGCGCAGTTACAAATGCCTGACAAAAACTCGATCCTAGCGGCTTCTCTTTCACAGAACCGTGAAATTAAACACTGATTTAATAGATGCGAAAAATATACATGCATATTTCTGAACGATGAAATAATTCATCCGACGCAACGTACACACATGCACGCTGGAACAAACGTCAAAACGAAAACGAGGGGATGTATCATAAGCCGCGGCAACAGTGGCAGCGGCAGCATCAGTACCATTGCGCCATACCATACACCACCCCTATTGATTTTGGCATGCACCCCGAGGGTGTAGAAGTTTCAGGCAGACACACTGGCAAAGATAACGCCAAATTAATATGTGCACATTACATTTGCTAATTATTGATTTCTCCTAAGGCGAAGTATCGAAAAATGATTTCACGTCTGTTCCAGAAGCAGTTTCGTGTTCGAGAAAAACGTTCGTCATCGAAGCAGAAGAAGTTTGTTGACGGAGGTTTCCTGATACGTCAATCTAATTTTAAAAATTCTATAAAGACTATTATGGAAGTTAACATTTTAAATTGAAAATGAATAATGGTCTGGTGAAAGTCAATACGACGGATGTCAGAAGATAAAATTTCATCCAGCACGAAAATAAATGCTGGGTATATTCTGCTCAAATGTAATAAGTGTTTTTATTCTTTTCTTCTGTATTCGTAGATTTACAACGCGGTATAGAGAGAATTGAGAGGCGGTAGAAAATAGAATAGCATTAAAAGTAATCAGTTTGAAGGTAAACGTAATATTTTAATTCCACCCTCTAAAGGAAATTATGATTCGCAGCATCGAAGTTACCTGTCATTAAAGTCCTTATATTCACTGGCAAACAACACAACGGCACACTTCGCACGACATAAATTCAACTAATTAATGCGGGACAGCTGTTTCGAGGATGCGTCGATTCTCGAGCGAACTCAATCAGAGGTTGAACCTGAGGATCGACGCATCCTCGAAACGGATATTATTATATTGTTTTTCGTGTTTGTATTGTTCTGTAATGTTGGATCATCAGATTTCAGTTATTCTAGAGTTGGTGTGAAAGATTTATATTATTTAGCCGCTAAAATAAAGAGACTTGAAACTTATTTTTTCGAATCGGACACCCCCTCGTCAAACACTCATGTACCGATACTGTTTGCAGGGCTGTACATTTTTATCTGCTACAATTTAGAGTGTTCATAGAGGCTGCTAAATATTGTTTTTTGTACACAGTGCACCGCTTCTACTAAAATGGGTAGGGTTACAAAAGATGCCAGTGTACAGGGTGCACGCAGGAATAGTTTTTACCAACTATGAGGAAATATAATATATGAGCTATTGTAAAATTAAGCGAGCAGTTGGTTCAGCGTAAAAACTCTGCAATATACACTCCTGGACAAAATTAACGCCCCAACATAGTAAATCCCAATGGCTATGGAAGTTTTAATTTATAAGATTTGCGATTAACTCTTCCGACTTTTCTAATATTTTATTTAAATTACCCACGACATGGTAAGCTAATAATGCAAATTACATACGGCTTCTATCAAAATTGATTTTTTCTTAAATTTTAAATTCAGTTCGTTTGAAATTTTAACGTAGTTCATGGATGGTGCTGCACCCCTTTTCATTTAATTTTTTATTAAATTATGCGAACGGTGAATAGGCGCACGCATTCAACAAATCTAAAACTCCCCCTCCCAATTACCGATTACCGAAGTACGCCATCTAAATAGAATTTGGTGCTATTGTATTGCAAAAAAAAATTCATCGTCCGCCCTCGCTCCAACCCGCAACCCTTTTCATCCAGGGTCCAATTTGCATTCTCCTACATTATTAAATTCGATATATTTTTGGTGTGCGCGAGCCCCGGACAAAAATATCAAAGAGAATCGATGCGTTTAATCAGTAGTTGTCAACGTTTGTTTAACGACATCGCCTCTGTTTACAATTGCGCTCCGAAAAGTGTGAAGTGGATGATGATGGCAGCGAATCTCATTTGCCGCTAATCCGTCCATTGAATGCGTCCCCGACGAGAACTTTCCTCCGCTCTGAAAAGAAGGCGACTACTGGCGGACGCGCTCGCCTTTGACGTAATCGTTATGGATCGGAAGAGAGCGATTTTAAATGGGCGGAAACATGAATTCGGCGGGAAATTACTAAACATTTCAAAAGGCGAAAGGAGTTTTATAACACTGTGTGTGTGTCACGATGTAATATGCTATTCGAGTATTGATTAAACAATTTCTGCGTTGAATGTTATCTCAAAGAAGAGCGTTTTTAAAACGTTTTTGCTGCGGAACCCTTAAGAGCTTCTAATCCGCACATGCTTATGCTACATCTAAGTCTACCATATATGTATTACAGAAACCATATGCCTAAGTACATTGTACAAGCAAACGCTCTTTGGAAAACTTCTTCTTACCGATGACTAAAAGCTTTTCTTTTCGTCCAGTCATATTGGCACAAAATAATAACTTTCAATGTTAGAGTTTTATCAGGCAAAGCTCGAAAGCACGGACCACTTTCATCTGGATTGCAAATATTTTTGGCGTGTGTCCCAACAGTCCGGACAACTTTTTCAAAAACTGCGTCACATCTTCTTGATTAACGTCCGCTGACTCCCGAGATCCTTTCTCTCCATCTTCGCAGCCATCAGATACTCTAAATTTTTCATGCTTTAATTCTGCAGCTACCTCCTTGGCGTTGGCTTTTATTAGTGGTCCTGGCATGGAAATATGCTAGTTTCTAGCACGAATGAACCATTCGAAGCATATTTTATCAATCTGCGTTGGCTCTGTCTTTAAGTTTTTGCTTTTTTATGCAAATTTTCTCTATCCGATTTAAAAACTTCGGGAATACAAAAATGACTCATTAGAACCTAAGCTGATGCTTTGAAAATTCGCTCGTCTTTTTGTAATAAACATACATTTGACATAATTGGCGAACATTCAAATGTTCTTGCTCAGTAACATTAATCACTTCTATTTTTTGTCTTAAAGACAAACACCTATCCCAACAGACATGCCGGGAACATGACCCGATTCGATCTTGGGTGAAATACCAGGATTAGCAAAAAAGCTACAAATAAAAAATAAGAATTTTCAGAATTCAATCATCACGGCTAGCGAACAAGCTACGCTTTTTGATGTGTTTTTATATCATTTTTTCCATTTGTTTTCGAAGCTTCGTGTTCGCTCCTGGGGTCGTTTTATGTCTGTCGGGGAAAATTACCCTGTCCGCACTCGTCCGATAGAGCGTCCGATCATCAGGACGAGTTTTACGTAGAAAAAATTGGTTCCAGAAATATTTTCCGGAGGTGAGTGAAAATTGTTCGCAAAGAGGACTTTCACTGCAAATGATCATCACCAGATGACTTAAATTGTAAAAAGGTCCGAGAAGATCATAAACACAGATAGGAAGCTCTATGAAAAAACGAAAAACTCAAACAGAACATCAAAGTTTCGCAAATTTGCATTGCTGTATTTTATTGAAATTCGTATTGTTTACATTCTATGTAAAAGGCAAAGAATTAAGCTTAAAGTTATAAGAAACGAGGCAGCATCTTCCGAAATACCCGTCACCATATGAAGCCAATATAGAATTGCTGGGCTTGCCTTTCTGGAATTTGAATCGGCAATGTTTAGTGATCAATAGTGAACACCGTCTATACTTCCGTAGGCTAATTGTTGAAGGAAATAAATAATCCACAATTAGATAAATGACGATGAAATTATAAATATCTCTATATTTGATAAAAAAAGGCATATGAAACCTAAATGGGAAAATCAAAAACATAATAATATACAGAGCGTTTCATTTAAAATAACAAAATAGGTATTTGGCTTATTATTTATCGATCATCCTGTATACATACAAATATTCTTGGAAGATAACGTCTATTATGTTATCAGTAAATTTTAGCTATACAATATTTTTTTACATTTTGATAAATTAAATATATTTTCCAAGTCCGAACGTTTCGATATATTTATTCTCAAAATATCCGCCTACGGTATGCGAATCAATACATCTAAAAGATTTTCAACGTTAAACCTCTTAGAACTCCTCCTCTCGCATATTGAAAGCCTTTAATCCACGAAACAAGTAATAAGAACGGCAACTATTAAGAAAAAGGAAAAATAGTCAAAGAAAAGCGTTTGAATCCATTATGCACACACAAAAATGTATTTTCTCCCTGCTCGCTGATACGTTTTAGTCCTGGTAGTTGTTGTAGTACATCAACTCTTTCGGGGTCGGCACAACCTATTCGGAAACGCATTGGGGTTGACGTCACAGTCCTGGACGGTAACCATGGATACCATCTAGGGATGCTGTATTTGGTGTTCTCGCACCACCGTTTTCTCTTTCCCGCATATTTAGGAGACGCTGTACGTTCGTCTCTCTTCTGGTAATTTATTTTCAGCATCCATCTTCTCCGCACTCCCGTCCAGTACCGTAGTGGTTCGTGTTCAACGGGCTTAAAAGAATTAAATTCCTATCGTGGGGAATTACATACTATAAAATACATTTTTAACGGTTAGTACGAGATATATAAGTCGCAGTTGAAAATTAAAAGCAATTTGTCTAATATCTCCCGATATTTTTTACGGGGAAAAATTTTTTAGTACTTCCGAAGAAGAGCGCATTATTACCAGTTTAAATTGATATAGAATGTATATTCAAAAATGAATTGCTGATTGTACACCTTTCTTCAGAAGTAGATTTATTTCATATTGTACTTTTAAGGAGTTTCGACTTGTAATACTCCTCTATCTTGCATCTTGGCACTAGCCAGGTCCGAATTTTTAAAATTCACGGACAATTTAAGTTCTGGCAATAAAGATCAAATTCACAAGCAATACATCAAACATGTATTGATTGTGAATTAGTATTGCCGAAACTACCAAAATTAAATTGTTCAAGCATAGACTATAAAAAATTAACACAATATCAGTCCAGAAAAACGTCAAGAATCAACACCAGCAGTCACATATTTAAGTGGATTGTGACAAATAAGTGAAAAAAAAAACAAAAAAAGAAGACACAAATAAAGGAAGTTGCTTTAAGCATGCCAAGAGTATCTACTTCTTGTGGTGGTGACGATGAAGGTAACAGTGAGCAGGAGTGTAATGATAATGAACAACATAATGAGGATGTTGCTACAGAATAATATGTTAACCTAATACATCTCCCTAAATCAGAGCATACGAGTAGCTTAATATGAAATTGTTGTTTTAAGTTATAATATTATGTGCACTATGTGACTAAACCACGTGAGTCACCATAACTTATAACAACGAAGAATTCATTTGGCTTTCCCGAATTTTGTTTTTATAAAAGTTATTGATTTTTGTTTCGCGTTGTATTAAATATTAATTAGCATCCACACAAAAAAGGATGATGTTTAGAACTTTACTCTCGGCAACTATTATTTAACAAATGGAAATAGTTGGTGCATAATACGACGATAGAAAAACGAAGGATTTTTATAAGACAAGTCTGACCGGGCCACAGATTAGATAATATATAATCCAGTCTGTAACTGGACTGTCTAAAAAAAATCTACTGTCGAAAACAACACGGCAGATTTTATCACAGATCATCCTTTTGAAAGGACAAGAAATGCTGTTATCAATACAAATTTTTCCGCTTCGAGAGTTGTAGCATGTAGGATATTAAATTATTTTTTTTACTTTGTTAATATGTTCGAGTCTTATTTGTACATATATGTTTTTTCTTGTCAATTATATTTAAACTATTAGTAGAAATTTAGATATAAACACCATGCTAAAAACCATATTCACAAGATAAAACAAGCTGATCCAGATGTATGCACAAAACAGGTTTAATCTTACAAAACACGACATGTTCCAGGCATATTTGAACACGACTGACGTTCTTAGTTAACGAAAATCAAAAGAAGGAAATTCTTAAATCTAAAGCCAATACATACATATCAGCTCATTCCATTAAAATAACTGCATCAGTTTGCCAAGTTTAGTTTTCTTTTTTGTCTCATGCTAAAAATTAAATTTTTCTTTCGGGAAATATAGAATTACCTTTATTGGAAATTCCGACTCACCTGTACACACGCAAAATTAAAGTGAATCTAAATCAAGATAGAAGATGTTTATGCCCTATCTTTTCGTCTACAAGTCTTACACAAAATGGTACATATTACGGCCCTGTTCTCCCGTCACGAGCTCAGTCTTCCATCTCTGTTCCGCGATTCCGCCGTATCAATCTATAATTCATTTTCGGAGAGCCGTCCTCCGTGTTGTACCGTTCTCTTTTCGTACTGTATCATGAATAGATGCGAATATTAAATTTTTAATTAACTCGATTAGTCAAGGCCTCGGTTACAAGCTTGTTGCAGTCTGCTTTTCGGGCGGAAAAGGCTGAAAGGACCGCTTTGGGCCCTAATGTGTTGTCTCATTCAGGGTTCGATCGCCTAACCGGTTCGTAGATGGCCGGAGGTTTCAAGGGAACGTGTTTTCTTTGTTTCGAGGGTTATTTATTTTTGATAAGTTTGTTTCCGGCGAAGCCCAAGCTCACCGAGGCATTTGCAATTAACTCCGGGCTTGGTATTGCGTAGAATCTAGGTATATATTTTTCCTCTCTTCAGAAAGCAGAAAATGAACAATGTGAATGTTATTGTTTATTTTCCTATTTTCGAGTCTATTACAGTTTAATTCAAATACATCGAGTGCTTTATATGCGGAGAAGTACCCTAAAATAAACAAGCAATATTGTCGCAGGGTAGTTCTAGATTCACATTTAGTCGTCTCTGGATGCTGAAAATACATCCTGAAACTCATGAATTTTCTATATTTCAGTATTAATCGATTTACAATGTAGTCTACCACCGGCTAGTGACCAAAAAGCCAGATTCGTTCGATAGAATTTCGGTAGATAAAAAAATTACTATTGTTATTACTATTATAAATGTTCTGTTTACGTATCAATTAAAACAATATGGTGGTATTGTATTTTTATTTTTGTGACGTACTTCAGAATACGTACGTAATAAACTCAAGCGTCTTTGAAAAATCTTCATCGGTGCCATTCTATAAGTTTACGAAACCATGGATTCTTCTTCTTACCTAGACGGATGAATATCTTAACGCTAAGGTAACCGATGCAATATCGCCATTCACTTTGGGTTCAAATTTTTACGGCTTTTCCAGATCTCGGTAACTGGGCGAGGATAGGTTTAGGTTCGTTCGAAAGATCCCACGCTACGGCGTCTCAAATTTGAAAAATACAGATGCATATCTAAGGAGATAATCGACGAAAACTGGAGCGATGTCGATTTTTCGTCCGTTTCCGACGTCGTCTCCGAAAACTTTAAACGCCTAAATCTCCTAGTAGAGGTACCGGGCTGAAATTTTGCGGGGAACATACGCGACCATAGGGCCATCGATTAGCGCCGTTAGATCGGCGAAACTTACGTACTTTTTTTGACCTTTCAAAAATTTCATCACTTTGGGTTCAAATTTTTACGGCTTTTCTAGATCTCGGCAACCGGACGAGCTACGAGGATAAGTTTGGCCCGTCGACGACCATTTTTGCCTTACATCTGTTATTCTCGTTACCTGCTTTTCTACTCAACAGGCGTGTTTTATTATATTTATTAGATTAACACGTATAACATTAACCCCCGGTCTATAGAACGCTTTTTAATCTATGAGTTAATTTAATCTCCAATTAAAATTGGCAAATCCATCTGGTGAAGATTAATGAAAATTCATTCCTAACAGAAATTAACAGAAAATAACTGTTAACTTGACGGTTATGAGAACAGCTTAGGTGAGCTATCACATTAAAAAATGTAATCCTAATAAAAAAAAACAAACATAAACAATGTTTACTTTCACTTTCACAACTTTTGGAAATAAATTCTGCACACATACATATTTAAAATACATACTAGCCTATCAATCGGATACCTCTCGCATTACCATAATCTCCTTTCGAATAATTATATCCACACGGCGATAAATATGGGCGTATTCCCGTAGTTGCGCATTTTATTGTCATATTGATCCCATGTTGCCAAGGGAGTACGAGTGCAGCAGCAGCAACCAGCCAGCTTCTCTCCGGTTCGAACCTCCGGCTTTACCTGGCTCGCGAAAATACTGCACACCAATTACATTAGACCCTCTTTGCTCTATTTGTCGGTCTCTAAATACCGATTTCGAATGGAAATACGGAAAACGGGAGAATTTGATCTTTAATTTTATGCATTTATGCACGCGGTTGATTGAATGTTTCTATTCGAAGCTCCTCGCAGACAATAGAGTAATTCCGTTGATAGACGGAGGAACATAGACTAATTTCAAATGGTTTCCTAGCTTTGCGCTGCCTCTTAAATTTGTTGTAGTAGTCTTGTTTGATCTCATTTGAGGGTACATAAATGTAGAGAATACGTACAAATCTAGAGATAGTTTTGAAGCTACCATTTAAGTTTATTGTTAAAAATAGTTGTGGAAACATCCAAAGCAACAAAGGAATTTTTGGAATAAGTCTCAAGAGGTATATTAGGTAAACTATATTCTATACCGTCCGTTAATAATCTTTCACTATTTATTTAATCGAGAATGCAGAAATATTAATATGCCCACTGTTTCTACTGACATCGCCCTGACATCTTCTAACATCCTCTCAGTCTGAGCTACAAAAGTCTGCGACTCACTCAGTTGGAGGCACGAATGTATTATGGTGAACTAATAGAATAACTGAAAATAATCATAATAGGTTTCATATTCTTTTAGCTTATAGAAGAAAAACCGAAACAGTCATCCCATATAAACAAAATGATAAATTTATATTATTTTATTGTAAAATCATTTTGAAATATACAAAATAAATATAATAGTAAAGTTTAAAATGTTGTAAGAGCACTATTAGAGGAACACTCTGTGAAATTAATAAAATCACTGCGACAACTGACACAGCATCGCAACGCCTCTCATGATCCAGTGTTCGGGGGGCTCTTTAGTCGGCAATGTCATCGCTATAACGAAATTGGTGGAGTGCCCTGTTGTTGACAGAACTCCCCTTCTTTCGGAGGTCTTATAGACGGGGCATGTATAAGTGTGCCTCTCAATCAAGTCTTCCCTCGTCAATGGCTTTAACCATATCTAGAATCGCAGTATGACTTTTATGCTCCGTATACAAGGTGGAACATTTAAAATAACTTAGCAGTAAGTTTGGATTTAAGCTATATAGATGGAGATTGTAAATAAAAACTGACAATTCGACAAAGAATAAGAAATGCCAATTATAACAACTATATAAATTCACAATTACTTACAAAAGGTACCACACTGTATAACACTTTCGGCAAAGACTCATCTAACATCATTTGAGCATCATTCCATCGAGCTCCATCCAAAAATAGGCCATAGACGTATACCCCGTCATCTGGGGATGTTTGAAACTGGTCTCCTTTTAAAACCTGTGCCAAATTGCAACGCATTGAAAAAATAATTTTAATAGCTGGTGTAATAGTACTTAACCTCGTAGTCAAAAGTTAACAGATCAATTGGAATCGTATACTTCCTGGCAAAATTCTGCTGCGCACCAGTTAGGAAAGCCTGCGTGAAATAAAACCCAGACAACCAGAATGTCGGCGGAGGACCTTCGTCGAACCATTTCTAGAAAATTGACGCCGTAAAAATAATTATGTGTATTGGACAAAAGCAAAATTTTAAACCTGCAAAAATGTAAGCCTCTGTAGAAAATCATTAATGTAGCTTCCTAGGGGCTTTAATGATGGATACGAGTTCTTGGCCCATACGCCCGGTATTTTTCCTGTTAAGACGCTAGTCACTACTTCCTCCAAATCAACATTCATCACGATCAAACCTGATTGAGTAATTAGGATAAGCTCGTACGCAACGAAGATGCTTTATTTACCAACCTTTGATAGCTTTCTGAACGTTTCTCAAGCTCTGCCTAACCGTAGACAGCAACTTATTAAATCTACCCATTTCCTGCACTAATACCGTATTCATACTTTGTGCATACGATGTAGGATACTTTTCTCTTGCGTCGTCTATGTCAAAATTCTCAGGTAGCTTAGCTAAAATATCGTGAGTAACATCTAATACCAAGTCGTCAGGAGATTTTTCAGCACCTTCCGCAGACATCGCATCCTAAATAAATGAAATAAATCAAGAATTTGTGCTGGTTTTGGCAATATCCAGAAGATCTTATAAAATGCTATCAACATTTTTTAGGTTCAAATATGACGATTTAACCCAATTTATTTTAATTCAGGAGTGTCATAGTTACAAGCTTGTTTTAGTTTCTGTTCTAAAATTTGATACTGAGTTGTTTTTTTTTTCCACTTTAGAAGAGGGCGCCTGTAGAATTTTTTAAGCGTTGTAACTTTGTTGTGACTAGGTAAATTAAATTTCTAATAAAAAGTTCTTATTCTCTGTGGTACACGCGTGTTCGCTAGACGCGGCTGGTTTCCCAGCGTCTTAAATGAAGACGAAGATTTTAGAGCTACTTAGAGAGTACTTACCCGTTCATGCTTTAAATTCTATTAGTAGCATGAAATAAAATTGTGATATACATTTAGGCATGCGTGAATAATTATGAACTCATTGTACTTACCCGCAGTTCCACTAAATCCTGTTATAATTTGTTATGTTTGCATTTAAATAAAAATTACAAAAAGGTATTCATGATGCGTATATGTTTTTTTAAATATTAATATAGCTACTCACCGTCCTGTCCTGTGTTGAACCGGCAAGAAAGAAGTACCTTCTAAGTGATTTTTATTTTAAATAGCTTTTGAATTAAAATTAATAAGAATACGGGATTAGATTGAAACCTTTTCTCAAAAAAGACGTGTCTTCTTTGCTAAAGGTTTCTGCAAAATTTTACGTAGGTAAAAATCTAAATCAGACAAGAAGTTCGTCAAAGAACTAGTTGATGAAATTTATATTTAAGTTGTGGTGATTTTGAATAATATCGTTTCTATTAATAATGATCTCCTCCACGTATATCTTATTAAACTTAAAACGGTTTAAATTTAGATGTATTTGCTCTAGCCTAATTATTTATTTGCATCCACAAATAATTGTACTGCCCTCTGATCTTGTTTATTGAAATTCTCACCTGGGTCAATAAGATTGTAGAGAACATAAGATTTGTTTCCTGCTGGTCCTTCATGATATCGGCGTTCTCATTCATTCCGAAGACACCAGGGGGCGTTATCAGAGGTAACGATTTTGTATAATTCATGAAAGCTTCGTATTCTCTCTCAGCTGGGCAGTAATAAACGCCTACGAAGACATAAAAAAGGATGGGGTATAGTATCGAGTTTTGTCCCACAAGATCACTTCTAAAATTACCTGTTTCATCGATTGAATAATTGTCGGTCTCTACTAACCCTTTACAATAGAATTGGTTCAAAACGGTTCCTAAGCACCTTCTATCCCAATCATCAGTTACTCGTCCCCCATAATTACATTCACCGGTTAGGTACCTTAGAGCTTCGTATTGAATGTCCTGAAAATTAATTACTCTCTTGGTCAAAAAAAAACAGGTAACTCTTCGCAGCAAAAGCTAATTACTAAATGAAACGGGGACAATAGAAACAACATTTCTGAGAGTCTTCAAAAAATTACCGTATACTCGTTTAAGAACATCTGCAGCTGCATGACGCTAATTCTCAGATCCGTCTCGTTAAATTCGTAAGGTATGTTCCATCCTAACGGACCGAATTTCCTCCTTTCTTGGACCGACGCGTGGAAAAAGCACAGGCCGTACAGTAGCTTCTTAAATGCAGCGTCCTGCTTGCAACTCTCGAACCACTCGATATCGGATATGGGATCGCCTAGATACGACCTGATAATATTCGCCCTTAACCCTTTTGGTGGTTCGTTGGTCATTTTGACGCCATTCTGTAGTACCAGCACGGGAAAATGGTCGGCAGGGTACGAGGTCAACCACAAACGAAAGTCCGGATGGGTCGTATCGACCGTGAAGTTCTCGCAGATCTGCAAGAAAAAAAGCCCTTCGCAAAAGGATTTAATGTTTGTTGATAGACGTGTACTCTCTCCAGTGTTGGCATGAAACTCTTCGCCAAGTGACAATTTTGTAAAACCACCCAAGTTCCGTTCTTGACGCCTTCATCGATTAATTTGACAGCGATCGGTCCTTGGCCTTGTCCCAACGATAAGGAGTACAGCCTCGACGCCCCAAAACCTTGGTCGTCGGCGAATTTTAAAAGCAACGCGGTTGGATCGGCGCCAGGTGTTAACACAAAAATTAGCGGTATGCAACAATGGGAATCTGCATAGGAGGAGGTTAGATCGAATGGCGGCGGTTCAATATACTCTTTCCCTAAGTTGGCTGTAGAAGGGGAAGTCGTATTAACAAAATTAAATATTTAACAAAAGCACCTTCTACAAAATTTTGGACAGAAGGAATCATCTTGTCCGGTCGTACAACTCTTAAAACCAGCATCTTTTGGAGACGATTTAACTTATCGTGCCACGGCGAAGGTAATGGAACGTTTTGCGGTTCTGATGAATCGAAAACTATTCTCCATGTCGAAAGATTTTGAGTAAAATGTTCTCTAATGCCCCTGAAAAAAGCAGAAGCAAATTTATTTCAGGCGTTAAAAAGTATAGATTATTAAAAGTAAAACAAATTTACTTGAAAGCAGAATATTCATTCAATCGGCACAGCTCATCCCAAGATAATTGTATCAACCAGTCGGTAGGATTAGCATATGGATTATCCAAACCAATACCACCAGTCAGCAAAAACATCCATTCAGAAAGATCTATTTCATTGCGATTCTTCATTAAGTTAATGGTTAAGATCAAGGAGAAAAGTAACTTGTCCTTAAACGGAAGACATTTCTACGAAACATCGCGATAAGTTATAATACGTTGATACCTTTTCGAATAAACTCCTGCATATGTTGACGTATAATGAATAAGTGAAGTACTTTTGTAAATCCTTAAGTCTTTGTGTCACATCATCAACTCTCTCAGTGTTATCGATAGCAGATTTAAACAAATTCATGAACCACGTCAGAGAATATTGATACATCGGGTCGACATTCGCCAGATCCACTGCGAAATTATGTGATTATAATGAGAAGGTATTATTTTAAATAAGTACCTATTGTAAAGAATAATATTGTAGAATGCACTGCGATTGGTGTATACTCTAATCTAGCTTTATCAATTTGTTTCTCTGTCACTTCAGCAACTGCTTGTTTAGCAGCGATTTCATTAGATAGAACTTTAGACGAGCTTAGAATTTGTATAGCTGTTTCGTCTTCCAAGATATTTCCTTCCGAAGTACTTAGCACTTCCAAAATCTTATCTTCTATTTCCTTAAGCATCCTGAAAATGTAACGGTACGTGTTAGTATTGTAATTAATACTCAACAAATTTATTTCTCCGTCTTCCAACCATCCTACCTTTTATTTTCAGCTCCCTGCAGGATTAACTGATTCTTTTCTGCTTCCAAATCAGGTCTCTCTTTAGCAACAGTGATGCCCAAAAGCTGATCTTCCAAGCCAACGCTGGTAATCATAAAATTCACAAGAGTTACTTTAACTGCCACTTCCGGAAGATAGTGCGGATTCCTCAACTTAGTTGTAATGTATAACCTGTATAATTGCATATTTTACAGTTTATAATTAAAATTTGCAGTTATATACATACCTGAATGCCGCGTTATATTCTACAACTGAATCTCCTAATTTCAAGCAGAGTGTACCGCTTTGCTTGAAAACTTGTTGTGCTAGTACAGGCTCCAAAATGGCGTCTAATTCCTCTCCAATATTTTCTAAAAGTACAGGCTGTCCAAATTGTATCGCGTTCTCTAAAATCCTGACGTAGTCTGGTTGACTCAATCTTATTAGCGCCATGTTGTTAGGTTTCTCCATATTTTTAACCCACTTATTTGCTTGTCCCTGAGGATCTATCATTAACGGATACCTTCGTGCGTTTCTGAAATCGGAACGCATTATTTTTCATTCAAAATACAAAACAGATCACAAAAATCACGTAATGATTATGCCATTATCGATACTGAAGCTATCGCTAGGTAATCCGTAGATGTTCCACTGTCTGATAATCACTGGTTCGCCCAACACTCCGACCAATTGAAAATCAGCTGCACAAACTATTCCGAAATTCGTCAATGTCTTCGTCCAATCTTCGATTTGCTCCTGTCTAAACTGCATGGTAAAAGGCCCTAGATAAGCTACAACTCCTGCGCTTATTAGGATATCGCCTGCGTGCAATGTATAGTTATCAATGTAATAAATTTTGTATCTCAGTTACATACCTGTCAATACGAAGTATTTTTCCCCCAGAGCTTTCGCCGTGGCGGACCATCGGTCTTTTTCACCGCCAAGGCCGCCGATTAGTTCCTCTGCCCTTTGTAATTTCTTGGAGCATAAATCTACCTCCGCGTTTAACTCTTGAAATTTCTTATTTTCAGTTTCAAGAATTGCTTCAAGCTTTGCTACCTTTTCGCGAGCTTCTCTCAGCAGGGCACGTTTTATTTCTAAAGCGTTCATTGCCTTGTTGTAGTCGGCTTCAGCTGCGGCTAAAGCTATCTTTTTGGGCGCTACGACCTTCGCTACTTTATCATATTTTGATATAGCAATAACCCATTTGCATAAACCTTAAACGAAATCGTGATCGGTATAATAGATTATGTGCGATAACTAAAAGAGATACCTTCGCATGCAGTTGAAGCAGTTTTAACCTTCTCAGGATCGAAATTTTCATCATGAAGAATCTTCTCTGAGAGCTTTTGCATGACTTTAGGTGGGATATTATCTTTATCGAAATTGATTAAACCTTCCAAGAACTTCATGTCGCCCAAAACTCGCTTCGAAGGCCCCCAATAATCTTCAACTGTACCAATACCTCTTGGATCGGGCACTTTTTCTGGTTTAACATCCTAGTTTAAATAAAATATATCAGAGAACGGGCAAAATAGTTTCTGGAATTTTACGGTTCTACCTTTAAAATACAAACGGCTTCCATTACCAGTTTTATACCCTTGGGCGGATTCTTCATGGTTTTTACTATAGTAATATCCGCCGGTGTTAAAGTGTTTAAAGCTGCTAATGCAGCATTTAAAATAGGCATTGCTTCGGCTAAATTAGAATCGCATTCGTCCTTAATAGCTTGCGCAGCTTCGGCCTATTAAGTATTACAGAAATACAAGATTAAGTGGATAAATCTTATAGGAGGCGAGAAAAACCTGTATGTTCGCCGCTGCTTCGTCTTCCAGTACAATTTTCTCCACTGCAGCAGCTTCTGCCGATTCTGCTTCGACCTTTTTCACTGTTTCGGCTACTTTACTTGCGGCTACTATAAGTGCAGGTTGTAGCGCTTCTAGACTGGCTTGCATAACAGATACTTCAGCTCCAGCACTGATTAACTTTTCAACGCCTACTTCATACCTTCCTTTTCCTTTCAATACCTCGCTTTAAAGTAATCGTATCACGCTAATCACCAACCACATCTACTTCGACTATCGGAAAATACTTACTCTCTCTTTTTTGACAAGAAAGTCTTGAATGTATTAATTAGTTCCAAGTAAGAAGTGGGGGTAACATAGTTTTTTCTGTTCAATCTTAGATAGTATTGTTCTGACAACTCCTGCGTCGACGTGTGGAATATCTGGCACATCTCGATACAAACTGTTCTCTCCTTGTCGGTTAACTCGATTTCTCCTAAAAACCTCGTAGCCACGGCTAACAAGGCATCATCCGGCCAAGACTGGAATTTAAAGTAGAGTTATTAAGTTTCTAATTACTAAAAGTAAAACATACTTGGAACCAATCAATAGTACAGCAGTTCACAATAGCTGGGAATTTTCTGATCCTATTTCTAAAGCCATCACCGATAGGACTCATCGCTAATACTATGTGCAGCTGTTCGCGCACTATTTGCACGAAGAAATTGAAGAGGGCCACTGGGCTTCCATCGGTTTGCAGCGATTTATCTCTTTGCCTATCCAACTGTCTCATTTTTTCACATAGCTCGACTTTTTCTTCGCCCGTAAATATATTAGGGACTTCACCTGAATTCAAAAGATTGCTAATATCCTCCAAGAACGACTCTTCTTTTATTTGAGAGTCGGTAAACAAAAACACTCCGTGTTGATCCGTTGCGCTCGCTTTACGTAAGATTACTTTAACGTCTTCGTGCCATTCATAGCTGCCGTATAAGCGAGTAATCTCCACTTGAAAGAGATCGTATTCTGAGATGTGTGCGGCTAGGCGAGTTAAAGACTGTCTACCAGATCCGCCAACACCCACCAAGAGGCCGTGACTTCTGGGTTGTTTAATAATACGACAAATCCTTGACAAGTGTTCAACTGCAAATCTAAAAGCATTTTGAATAAATTCACTTTGTTGAAATACTTTTCGAAAGTTAACCTGAATAGCACCAAATTCATCGGCTTCTTCGACATGTTATTGAATTCCTTCAGATATCCGTCAACAATTTCAGTCAAGTGATCCAAGTCTAACACTTCGATATAATGTTTGGTATCAGCTTTAGGGTTTGCAAAGTCGCAGTAAAGGAGATTTCTCAGCTCTGTGTCTCCGATCTGCAAAGAATTTAAAGATACGTGTACACTTTTCAATAAATATTAAAAGAACATTTCAAGACAAACCTTCTTAGAATTTTTCGGTGCTAGCCTTTCGAACATGAAATCAAGATCTTCCTCTAGTCTATGTAAGGCAACTGTATGAAGTGTCTCTATTAACCAATTTCTATCCGTATCGTCTATGAGTCTATCGTTGTACACTCTAAGGACTTCGTGAACCCACAATCGTTTCATTGCCATCAAGTTTTCCATTGCCTCTGGCACAGAAAGCAAAACTCCCTACGGATAAATAAGGAAGAGTGCACAACTGAAAAAAAAAAACGTTATGAATAACAAACCTGAATAACCCTGGAAAAATCGCGCAAATTGAAAAGGTAGTGGGATTTAGCCGGCGTCGGAAGAAGATTCTCCCTGCTTAATTTATATATATCCAGGGTAGCCATTACTATTTCTTCGATACATGGATCGAATTCCTTAGAAAAACCTCTGCGAAGATAACACTATTAAATGTTATCCTATTTTTCCAGATACATTTACCGAGTATCCAAATGCCACAACATAATTTTGCTGAAGATGTTGACCATAACTTCATCTTGAAACTCGTCTATGCACAGATGGTTAAAGTGTCGAGCAAATCGAGGAGTTACGTTATTTCGGCCAGCACCTGGTGGACCCATTGCGCACATAAACTGCAATTAAACCAAATGTACGCTTTTGGACCAGCAATAAATGATCATTAGATTTCCGAAAAATTCTATCATACCTGGATATCGATCAATTTCATTGGAACAATCTCTTTTAAATCGTACCACATGGAGTGATCGAACCATTGCCGAAGTAACTCGATGGGTGGTTGAGCTCCGTAAATCTCTTTCAAAGGCATACTGACATCATCTACGAAAATAACACATCTCTTTCCGACTGGTGGACCATAAACACCTACAAAACGGGTTGTAAAACAAATGACGAGCAATCGATTTGTTACCTTTTCTCCTTTTATCCAGTTTGCTCATAACTATATCTTGAGTTTGATTAGCTGTAGTTTGGGCTGAAAAATTGATAAATAGAGGCTTATAAATGTTGGTGTCATTTTTCTTTAGTAAGAAGTCCTGAAAAAGATTCGATAAAACATATCGCTTATGGTAGCAATTCATAAAATAATATTACAATGATATAAACGGATTTTCCAGTTCCAGTAGGTCCCACAATCATTACGCATTTCTGATGCTGAACCAAAAATTGCATTATGGCACAATTTCTTATAGTCTCTATCGTTGGTATAATAATCTGATTAACAGGTATGTCTCGAGGTATCGGCGCTGCAGAACCTAATTCATCGGACCATGGTTTCCACTTTCCTTTGCCCTGTATCAATTAAATATTATCTTATAACATTTCTCTTATACGTCAATAAAAGACCTCCTTGATGTAACGGTAATCGAAGACTGTATCGATTTGCGGTAAAGTAAAGATATACTGCTTCTCCGGCTTTGGTATATCGAAGTGGATACCCAGTTCTTGCTTTATTTGCTCAGGAAAATCTCGTTCTAATAGACCTCTGAACATTAGATTAAACTTCGGCCGACTAGCAGCATCCAAGGTGCCGCCCATAGACCAAATGCTGGAAAAGAAGAATACTCCTTCCAATTGGGCTCTAATGTCGAGATCGCTACTTTGCTCCATGTATTTCTCGTCATAGAAATCGTCCATAAAGCAATCGTATAGGTTCATGGTGGCGCGTACAAGATTTGAACTGGACGTTGGCGCTATTTCCTAAGTTGAGAAACAGTAACAATAATTAAAACATTCCGATTAAAAAAGAATCTTTAGTCTCTAGAACCGTTTAAAAGTGCCAGATACTTGCCAAAATTGTGCATGTTTTGCGTATAAGGAAGAAATTAAATTTTAGTAAAGAACGGAAATGAAGACTAAGAATTGCTAAATTCCAAGTAAATCTCATAACTATTGGTACTTACTCTAGCACCTCCTCTGCGTACGAGCCATAGTAAGGGTTCGCAGAAGCGCTTGAATAAACTCTTAAGCATGGTCTTGTGAAATTCGTTAATTGTAGGCGGTAGGGTGTTGATCCAAGACAAAAGTAACGGTTCCCAGCCTAACGATTCTGGTTCCATGTAAATCATTCCACATCTGGAAACCTAGATAAAAGTAAGGAAAAAGTAGAACTCAAAACTGTTATAGAAGACAATTACTGTGGCAGGCGATGCGACTTCCAGATCCATTGGCTCGAAAATCAAATTGGTTGTTGGTGCTAATTGTATAATTTCTCCAGACATCAGGCACAATTTTTTATTATCGTCCAAAACAGTATTCATATTCTCGATCCATACAGCATCAACAGGTCCATCAAATACCAACCATTTACTATAAAATCACCAAATAGCATAAATGTATTTCTGGGAAAAATAAGAATGGAATTCCACAAACCGATCGTCAGTAGTAGACATCGCAAATTGCCTGTAACTAACCGCTAATACACCGTCTGACCATTCGTGAGACACAGGATCGAATTGTCCGTACAGTTGGCCCATCGTTATTGATTTTGGATTTATTACCGTGTAAACAGCTTTGTGTTCGTCCATACCACCCTACAACCATCGTTGGTCAACACCTTTGAAGCCGCGCGCAAATTGTTTTAATACTTACCCTTTCTTCGACCAAACTTAAACTGTCCGCCAAAACTCTGTAACATGTCGTTTTGCCGCCAAATGGAAGGCCTACAATCATCAACCCATGTCTGACAATAATCATTTCGTATAATTGTTGAACTTTTTCCAGAAATTCGGGCGTATTTTGCAGGTTGTTCGCCTTGCAAATATCATCGACTGCTTGATTAAGGATTACATAGTCAGGTACCGGCAATTCAACTCCCGGGAATAAATCTGAAGTAATACCCTGAAATATATTTCTTTAAATTTATCATCTTTAATAGCTCGTGTAATTACTTGGAAGAGTGGAACGTCATGATTCAAAAATTTGGCCAAATTCACGTCTTTAATAGAACGTAATACAAGAATGTCTTCCTGTTCGTCAGGATATCTTAATTTCAGAGCGCCAGCAGCTCTCAACACTGACTTTACAGCTCGCATACCTGCAGATATATGTACAAATAAAATATAATGAATTGTGTTTTATTTGATTGTTACCGTAATCGTAGTGACATTGAGATGAAAGCTGTTCCGAGCATAATCTATAAGTTGCTACAATCTTAACGGCCAAAGGTTTCGCCGTTAAAAATCCAGAAGCATACAATTCAATTTCGGATATCAGCGCGTAGTCTGGCACCATCATAGCCACAGATCTGAACAGAGCCTAGAAACACGAATAAATTAGTGCCTGTTGATAAATATTTTCCAGCAAATTCTCGCTTTCAAATTATCTGGTAATTCGGACCGCCCAGCGTAGCCTGGATTCATAGTAATGAACACTGCGCACGTAGGATCCAACTTCAACGAGGTTCCTTCGAATAGCAAAGTTTTTGCGCCGGAATTGATAGCCCTTTGGATGGTCAATATTTGTTGAGCAACCACAGACAGCACTTCCAAATCGATGCGATTGAATTCGTCAAAGCAAGACCATGCACCGCAAGAAGCAAGACCCTGGGTTTTCAAACAATTAATGCTTTACTATTTTTAATCTACATAGGTACCTTAAAGAATTTTCCTAAAGCAATGTAGTCCAAACCGTCTGAACAGTTGAAGACAACGCATTGTTTCGCAACGGCCTTAGCCAAATCTTTGGTGGTCTCTGTTTTACCCGTTCCGGCTGGCCCTTCTGGAGCCCCTCCTGAAGAAATGATTAATTTAACTTAAATCAGCTTGAAGGAGTGTAGGTTTGTTTATATTACCCAAATGTAAATGGAGAGCACCAAATAGAGTTCTGTAACATCTATCAGTCAATGGAGTAACTACCAACCGTGTTGTGTTGCCTAAATACTCATAACCATACATCAATGTGGAATTTATCATTCTTGTTGCTAGTTGCTTATCCTAGAACACAAGTAATTGGATACATCCTTAGTATCTTAGTATGTTGATAGGAACTAACTTCCCAGTAATAACGCAATTGGCAAAGCCATTGGAAGTCGTTGACGTTTCCTACTTCCAATTCTATTATTTGAGATAGTACATCTCTAGCGTGAACGTCAAGTACAACTAGCGCTCCTAGAAAAACGTATTTAAATTAGATTAAATTAAATAATTAAATGAATACTGACCTAACGTTATGCGATTTTGTGAACTCAATTTTCCTCTAACCAAATCGACTACCTTGGAAATCTGCTGATTACATTGCGTTAAATAATCTACCATTGCTTGTAAAGATATAATTATAGATTCATGAACTTCAGTCGTCCAAAACGCCATCGCTATGGCTTGAACCTGGAAAGATATTCATAAAATCCCAAATTCATAAAATTCTTTTTTATTCAGTATCACTCGTAATTCTGTTCTTTTAAGGAATTACAATTTGTTACATAAAAATGGTTGCAACTTACAACTTGGCCAGGCCAGAGTAAGACCCACTCATTTCTCAGCTTCGTTGGATAGTCCGCAACGGACTCGGCTACCATTTTATAGAGCGATGCTTTCATATCCTTCTCCAACTCGGACAACCATTTCTCCACTTGTCCTCTAGCCAAGGACGTCTGGATTACATCAACCAATGGTACGATTTCACCTTCGCTCGATTTCATCTGCGTCACATCTAGATCTTCAGTAAAGTGTAACTTGGCGATACCCTCGAAGCACTTCTTGAGGTGAGGTTGAACTCTGGTTGGGTCCTTTGTCTCTGATAAAATCTCCAAAAGTTCATCGTTGGACAGAAAGAAGAATCGCGGGAAGAACAATCTCTTCTTTTCGAGATAATCGTTGAGACCGCGTTGAATGATCTCTAACAGATTATTGCATTTCTTAAGTCTTTCTAACATTTTATCAATTTCTGCTACGGCAAGTACTTTGGTATCGCCGTATACTGTCTTCATAATATCTCTCCAAATCTACAAAAACAATAAAAATGTAGGTACTTAAGTATCTCTAAATTTAAATGGTAATAATAATTGTAGAAATTTACAGTGAACAATTTCATACCTTATCTACGGCAGTGAATCTTCGTCCTTCCTCGGGCATTTGCTGTTGAATATCTGGAGATGAGAATATCGGCTCCAAATACATCCAAGTTGCCTGAACTTTTAACCATTCATCTAAAATTTCCTGCAGTAATTGTAACTTTGCCTCCCATTCGCTAGAAACAGGATAATTCGCATGTATTTCTTAAACGATATTTTTTTCTCAAATAGACTTACTAAATTTCTTTCTCAAACGGTTTAATGTACGGCGAATTCTTCATCGTCTGCGTTTTGATGATGTGATCGTCCAGTAATACCTGAATTTCGTCAACGGCAGATAATATGTAAGTGCCAGTATCTCTAAAAAATAAAATTACGTGAACGTAATAAACATGGAAAAGGGAGATGTAATCAACTTGTAAACTAATACGCTGAATTCTTGATCGGCCCATTCCGCAATCATCTTGTTCAAATTCTTCTCTAAATTGTTTTCTTTAGTGGCAGCCTCTGAAATGGATTCGAACTTCTCTATATAATCATCTAGTCCGTAATCTATTATTTTGGACAGAGTTAGATCGGCATCCACTTTAATTGGAAAACCAACGATTTCAGAAACCTTTTCCCAATGTCTGTCCTTCATGCCCGGATTGCCTAGAGTTTGAATTATAGGCATATGTTCTTTGAATTCTTCGATTCGTTCGCGCACCTAACAAAAATAAAATCATTGAGCGCAAATCACCTTCTTATTGCAAAATGCGTCATATATACTGTTGTTGTCAATCCTAAGACGGTTGGCTTTTCGGCAAATACTTTTTCCAATTTGTAAATCACTCGGTAGTATTGTTGAACATCAGTTTCTATATCATCCGGGATATAAGAACCAACTTTTGCATTCATCCATTGCCCATGCTTCTCCAAAAATTCGGTGGCATTGTCGTATAACTTCTTGTACGGCACTAACTTTTCATGAACTTGCTTCCTAAGAGGATATTGCGATAGCTCGAACTTGAAAGCTTGTTCCTCCTCGTTGAAACGATCTATTTTCTCCATAGCTGTTATCAAGCTAGAAATTGAAATAATAGAAATAAATAGCTTAGTCAAAGAGGTGTGTGGGTATTACCGATTATCTAATTGTGTTGCCCTCTTGTGGTATTTTGGCAACTCTTCGATGTTGCCGTTATTTTGCAGGTCATCGACCATTCTCGCATATATCTCTAGATCGTCATTAAACCTTTGAATGCGAACCGCCAGGGAATCTTGAAATTCTTGTATTTTCTGGTCAACCATTTCCCTATGCTCATCAATAGTTCTTGGCATTCGGAGATACCTAAAATGTAAATTAGATGTGAGAAATTTATTTTAATCTCAAAACAAAGAAGATCAAATGCAAATATAGGGTGTATTATTGAATTATGTACCACCAGAACGTCATATTATTCTGCTTCATTTCGACTGGAGTAAACATGGCATGATCTGATAGGAATAACATATATTTCAAAACTTCTCTAAGCCGCTCTTCCATTTGATACAATGTAACTGTTTCAACCTCATTCACGTAAGACATAAGCTCCATTAATTCCCCCGTAGATTTCGGAATGCCAAGAGCTTTTTCTGTGATGCTTTGATATTCCTCTCCTAAGCTATTAGGATAAATTCTGCTGTTAAAAAAAGCCCATTCTTACATAATACTAGCAACATACACTTTACACATGTTTTGATAATCCTTAGTACACCTTATGATTAACATCTCTGTTAAAGCTTCAGCAGCGGTGACCAATGTCTTAATCAACTCATCGCGATGCATGTCATACATTCCCATCGTTATGACGTGCTCCATTTTTATGGGTATGTTATCTTGAATCTCTTTATAATGCAATATCTTGTTAACATATTCGTCAAATGAGTGTTCTTCAGATAAAAAGGTTTCCACTTTCTCTTGCGCCTCGCCATTTATTAAAGGCATATATTCGTCGAAATCCTGAACTCTTAATTCTGGACCAACTCGTTGATCATCTAGCAAGTTCAGTAGTTTTTCCCGGTAAGTTTCAACGATTTGTTCTGGAATGACAGGCTACAAGAGAATGAAGTTGTTTGCAATAGCTTTAAAGGATCGTGAAATGGCTACCTTTAGGAAAACGAGAGCACCTTGGAAGTCTAGATACAATTGTGATTCAACCCTTGGAACGGTCATTACAGAATCTACTATATCATCTAAAACTTTAGTGAGCTTATCTCTAAAACTCTTGAAAGGCGGATCAAACACTAATAAGTTTCCTTTTTGAGTTAAGGTGATTTCAAATCCTCGGTTTTCATACTACCGGTAGAAGGTTAATTTTAAAAACGCAACGGAATAAATATGTAATGAAACGTACATGAACGTCCACTATATAATTAGTATAATCGTATAAAGATTTGAGAGCCAAACTTTGAAGATGATACGTCATCAATGAAGCAACGCAATCGTAAAATCTTTTCATCTTTCTAGGCTGAGACGGACTCGGAAGTTTGTTCTTCTTATTTCCAGCTAGGAAAATATCTATGACGGATTTGTAATATTGGTCCGTTAATATAGCTTTAGCATCATCAATATGCTTCGCAGCGATCCACCCAAAATCAATCAAATCGTACGCGCTTTTCTTCTTTTTCAACTCCTCAATGTTAATTAAGCGCAATTTTCTGAAAAACAAAAAAATAATAATTAGTTACGTAACGATAATCGATCGACATTGATTGCTGAGAACCTAAAATTAGAATACCAAAGATCGATCAGTGAATGAATACATGGATTAGTGACGTGTATGATGCGTTGTATTTTTTTTCTGGATTCTGCAAAGTTCCCTTTCCACGCTACGCAAGCTTCATTCAGCTCGCGTCTATGTGGCGAATCGAATTCCGCGGTTAGGGATTCTTCAACGGATGGATCGCGCAACACGAAATCAACTATAGCTTTCTTCACTGCTACCATGAAGTCCTCTTTCATTTCATTCACGTTTATAGCAAGCATTTGTGTCCACTTTTTTAGTTTTTTAGGAATCAAGTTAAGAATCTGAAAAAAAAAGTATTATGTTAATGAACTTTGATATACCTGCTATCTACCCACTTTCCATTTTTTAAATTTCGATGATTTAACTTGGTAACTACGGCAGTAGAGGATATATTCGCAGATGCGAACGTTATATCTCCTTTATTGCCGAAATTACAAATTTAAATCAGCGCAGAAAGGTAAAAAAATGCCAAGCCTCTCACCTTATTCAAAACTTTTTGATCTAACGGAGCTACGTGTATAGTATCTACGCCGTGCCTTATGTAATAATAATAACGCAAAATTTCCCTCTCCTCCGCGTTTGGAATTTCACTAGACAACGCTGAGGCTTGTTCATCATCTTTGCTTATTATTAGATTCACTAATCTTTTACGAAATTCTTCTCTTCTACGTCGCAATGCTGTATACGACTCCATTTGAGCTTTTTGTTCAGCAGCTTAAAAAAATCGATTGCTTTAAAAAATGGATTTTCTTAAGCCATTAATCGTTCAATTTTTACCTTGAAATTGCTGCAATATTACTTTAGCTTACCTTTTTTCTTTGCCAGGGCTAATTTTCTTTTATATCCTGGGTAACCAGAGGCTAATGTGGGCTTCATTAACTCAGGAGGTAGAGAAAATAGTGGTTGGGAGTGTATATTATAATCTGCGGGCAGGGAAATCTTCGGCACTTTAATTTTTATATCGCTCCTGCTTTCTAATTGTGCTCGTTTCTCGGCTATTTTCTTTAGCAATTTTTCTCTTTCCAGTTTTGTCTTTGTAGACATTTTGAGATGTACTGGTTTGTCACTTCAAACTCGATAAACCGTTTGATGTTCTCTGTGCTCTTACATCATCCAAACACCGGCTTTTAGGTTAGCTGTCAACTATTAATGTGGAACGTTGCTTAACGTAAAATTTTATTAAAGCATAAATGGTAATCTATTTTTCTTACCTAGATGTATTATTAGTTACCCCGCAGAAACTCAAATAAGCTATTAGACTGTAAAAAAATCTTTTTGTGCACCCCCTCTTTGATGTATCAATAAAATCTATTTATTCTCCTTGGCAACTGGTGTAAGAAACTAAATTGATTTTAATATTTTTCTTTTAATACAAAGCTCCACTCAAACTAATCAATTTTCATATAACACCTTACTATTTCAATAGCTGCTTCGATAAATCAATGCTCCCTTTTTTAGATGCTTGTGAAGCAGATTGCACGCTACTTGCACATAGGCAAGCCATGTTTTGCTGTTGAAAAAGCCCTTCTAGCAAGGTTACGAAAGAAAACTGGCTACACATTTACGAATTGCAAGAAAGCACTTGAAATGCATGAAAACGACATTGCTAAAGTAAGTAATGAAAGAATTTCGTTTTTAAGCTCACGTTATCTTTTGTAGGCCGAATCATGGTTAAAAGAACAAGCACAACAGTTAGGTTGGGCGAAAGCCACAAAATTAGAAGGGAGACAAGCTGTTCAGGGTCTGGTTGCCGTTACAATAAATAACAGTAGCGGGGCTATTGTAGAATTAAACTGTGAAACTGACTTTGTTGCGAGGAATGAAGTTTTTCAAAACATGGCCGAATTGGCTGCGACGACTATTTTGAAGTATGCAGAAAAACAACAGCGTTGTAACGAACCAGTTAGAAAGGTGATAATTTTAAGTTAACACCCGTTAAATAAAAATAGTAGCAAAAATATTGCCATTACAGATTTTATATACAGGCTGCTCTTATCATTTCCTTTGGGCAATATAGAAAAAGACAAAGATAACCTAACATACTTTCATTAGTATAAATATATATGTAATAGATATAAGTGAACATGTTTAAGTAGGTAATATGAATGCATATGTCAAAAAGGATGGAATGGATAAATAGCCTTTCTGTTCAATTTCTTGACGTTCTAAATCTTCCGATTTAACGTACAGTTTTCCTATAACAAATACAAGAATAATTTCACTCCTGTCTCAGTCGTAAAATTGTATCTTTCTTTAAAAAGTTGTTATGTCTGTTCGTAAAATTTTATATTGTGTAATTGTTAGTGGTGTCATATGTCTTAGAATCAAGCTTTTAGTTGCGTCCCTGCATCACATGCTTTATGCTATTTCTAAAAGCAAGAGTACCTGTTTTAAATCCATTATCAATTGTTATCGCGATTCAATAAAGGGGCGAACAAACGCTCATTAATTTCTGATTCGAAGATACTTCAATCCTCATTTTCATTCAGTCTCACGGTTGAAAATGAGGACAACTGTTCCGGTTTAATTACTTAAACTTGTGTACGGCGGACTGTGTCGATACTGTAGTATTATATTGCGTTGAACTTATTTTTGAACATTTTGTATTTGAATAACCGAAGCGGAATAGATGGACACACTGTATGTATATAAACGAAAGTTAATTCTATTCTAGTTTACGAATAAGGGAAATCTTTTTGTGGCTAGACGTACTTCATACATTTATTTTTGGGAATTTGCGAGTCTATTAATTCTGCTAAAGCACAACAGAAAGTAAATAAATCCTTGATGTTATCCGTCCAAAATACGTCATCTTTCCTAAGTTTCATACCTGCAAAAGCATAAACAATGTAAGAGTAATATTTCTGAACATTCCGCAAAAACTCAGCAGAACAATCGAATCTGTACTTTATATAAAAGTTTTACGCATGATTTATTACATGTTCGACATGTTCGCATAGAACAAGCGCGTTTACCGTCGTTCATTTAGCACTTGCGGATAAATATTGACTTGGCATCAGTACACGCTTAAATTCAAATCGTCTCAAAAAGCTTACAGTTGATCTTAAATGTTTTCAGATTGGCTTAGATGTAGACCAATTAAAACAACTAAGCGCGCCGGATGGAAAATCCCTCGCTGACCATGTAGCATTAATGGTAGGCACTCTAGGTGAAAATGCAACATTACGAAGAGCGATGGTTCTAACAGCTGCACCTAACCTGTATCTAACAGCTTATGCACATCCATCTGGACAACAGAAAAATAACGTCCTTCTGGGAAAAATCGGTGGAATTGTTGCCTTCCGGCAGAGTACCAGTAAGGACGTAAATCTTAGTGACGTTGGTAAAAATATATGTCAACACGTTGTTGGTATGAATCCCAAAAAGGTAGGAACTGTAATAGATGAACCATCAAACAATCCAGAAGAAGAGAGTTGTTTAATATATCAAGATTATCTCCTCGATGAATCCCTTCAAGTTAAGGATTTCTTGGAGGAGAATGGCGTTGAAGTCGTCGATTTTAAAAGATTCGAATGCGGCGAATGTTCTAACATTGCTGGGCAGCCTCTCAATTTGGTTGAAACATGTCAATGAATTTATTGAAAGTAAAATTTAGAAAAATTTTGAGAGCTTTACGATCTGCATATATTTTTATTGTAATATATTTGTATATGTATCTTTGTGATTTCTATTAGGTATAATAAAGATACTTTTTTGTTAATCTATTTTGCATTTTTTGAATAGGTCAGAATAAGTTGTCATAAAGATTTGTTTAATTTTGTGGGAAATCATGCTCTAATTTTGTGTTCCTGTAAAGGTGGCAGCACAAATCAGCTGTCGCAGTTTACTATATTGCATCCAATTGCCATTACAGTTTTCTAATTCTAACTCCGTTTATGATAATTTGCTTTCAGAAAGTGGCGCGACAAATTCAATTTAATAAATAGCCTGAAAACGAGCAAATTAGAAAAATGCCGCGCAAATATGCAAATGCTGAAGCGATGTTAAGGGCATACATCTTTCTTTGAGTCTTCGCAGTTTATGTTTTTTTTAATGGATAATCGCAACAACATAGAGCACCATCAGCTCTTTACTTTTTTACATTTTAAAATTTGACGAATATTTGTACTCATTTTCCTCTGTAGTCTACCCTAACTCGTTCTTTCTCATAGCTGATTTTCACGTAAAGAGAATAAAAGTTGCTTCAAAAAATGTGCAGGCGCACAAGAATACCTGCGACCACTATATTTATTTTTTGAGATTATAAGTGTTATAATGTCTTCCATAACTCAAGAATCTAATAGCATATTCCATTGGAATGTACCAGAGCGCGCTCGGAGCGGAAGATTCTTAATCCTGCAGTTCCAATTGAACATATTATTCCTGCGCCGAATAATTTTGCATGCCAAGGATGTCGAGTTTTATTGGCAGAGGTTGAGTACATGGATTATAATTGCCAAATATGTGTTATAATAAATAGAACATGGAATACCTGCTTCGACTGCTCTCCATTTATCAATGGAGCTACTGAGAAACACAGTCACCTTCACATACTTGTCCCTGCGTATGGTCGTCCGTGATGTCACATTGCAGTTCCAGGGTGAAAATAGAAATGCTAAATTCCTCTTTGTTGCTTACAAACTTATTTAAAATGTGCTGTAGGACTAATTTGCTGAGCACATTTTAAGTAAGGTTGTAGTGAGTGGAAAGGATCTCTGCATCTCTATTTTAAAGAATATTTAGCTTTCTGCGGTAAAAGGTAGTAATACAGTATTTTTAAATGGTTGGTAAAATAATAAAGAGATTGTACACACCACGAGAGGCGTGGCTTTGGGCCACCTTAAAAGTCATGAAACAAGACTGAGGAATAGCTGTAAGCATTCGCTGGCGCATCGCACGCAGCGGACGGATCGGAAAAATATTCTTTGCGTTGAACTAAATGTAAGTGCGTCTACTATATGAGATTGCAGGAATCATACTCTCGCAAATCTGGCCTACTTGCTTCACAGACCAACCAACTTTTCCAAATACTTTGTACAAAATATCACCGCTCCCGGGCACCAAATGCAGTGAAGATCAATGCATCGCCCATGTTTAGTTAGGACTTAGGGTAGCCTTCATTTAGCGAACTTGGAAATTACTTGCGGTATAAACTAAAAAACAAGAAAAACGTGAAAATTTCAAATAGGTTTTGACTATAAGTGAGAAGATAGAAATTACTTGAAGTTGTTAAACCATACAACACAATAAAATATTCCTTCGACTATTATTTTGCTCAAAGTTGGAAGTGTTGAACAAAAAATGTTGGGCAGTAATATAAAGAAAGAAAAAAAAACAAAGGATATAGTATTTACTAGTCCCAACAAGTTTTAACGTTAAAAAATGTCCTAAATAGCTTTTTGTTGCTACCAGATAAAGACAAATAAATGTACATATCTTATTCTTCCATAGCATTCATATAGGTATATGCCAGAAAGATAGAAAAACAGCTCTACTAAATATTTTTTACATCCCTCAAAGCACTCATACACAGTTTACCCTTATTATTCCTCCCTAGCTGTGTGGAGAGGGATTATAAATAATAGGGTCGACGCCACTGCTTCGATCAACCCTCCGCCAGAATAAGTCTATGGGGTGGCATCTGTCAATTTTGTAAGTCGTTTTTGTGCCGGCAATTCGGCACAGTTGTGGCCCTGTACGTGCAAAGTGTGACAAATTCTTATCCTTGCGATCATCTTCTTGGTTAAGAAAGAGTGGATGAAGATATAAAACCAAAATGAACTCGTTAATAATTTATATTCGTACGTGTAGCAAAGCACCGAGGGTTATATTTCGATGAATGGAATTTTCATCGGACAAACGTAAGTATTCAATGTTCCCTTTTTTTATTTTATTGTATATGTTCCTATTTTCCAGTGGAATGATATGTATAAAATTCTTATTAAAATTGAAAATTTTTGGTTCATAAATAATTAATTGGTAAACAAAAATATGAAGTCATTTGAGTGCGAATCTTCTTCAGGGGATGAAGCAACTGTTTACCCCATCTCGCGGACAATTGCCGAACCGCCGCAATGGCTGAGGGGTGGAGCGGCTACGTCCTGGGGTTGGCAACATAGTGTAAGTTTTTGTCCTGGAGGCGCAATTAACAATAAAGGCTATAGTGATAAATCTTTTAATTTTTTAAAAAATTCTTTAATCTAAAGGAAGTCCATACATATTTTCACTAATTTTCTTTGGAATTTATTATGATTAATGAATATCTTTTGTTGTTATTTTTAGAACATTCCATCCAGTAGCGGCGGGCCTAGTTCTTCCATAAACGTGACGATGGAACACAGTAATTTTCCCCACTTTTCTCACCATTCGAATGAAGAAGGACAAATACCCGGAAGAAGAACACCTCTAGGGGCCGTTGGCCTAGGCGGATTTCAGTTTCCCGGCGGTCCTCAACATATAAGTCATGGACCGCCATCCGATGAAAATAATCCTGATCCTGTAGGACATTCTCAAAGCAGGTATCTTTATTAGGTGGATATATATTTTCGTCACTATCCTTCCTCAAGTGCAAATCGGTTTTATTTGGGGAAAGTACCAGTTTGCTTCTTTGTTTATTAGAAATTTTTAAGGATCTTACGTATTCAATATAAAACGAGTTGCTTATGAAAATCAAAACTCTAGATATCCTGCCATAAAAGCGTTTGCTAACATTTAATAAAATGTCACTAAAGAAAAAAATAGCGTGGATGGTAACAGTATTGTGAATTGTTGTCACCATCTACACGATTCCTCTTAAAGCAACAGTGGTTGGTGAATGTACAGAACATTGATGAAGATGTCTCGTGAAGATTTTATTTCATAAATTTAGCCTGCACACATATCCATGCCACAGAGTGGTGTCACTTGGCAGTGCTTGCACAATCAGTGACAATTAAATAAGATGCTAAGGCTGTTTTAGGCAATGCATTATGCCTTGTGAAATCGGTAGAAATATTTATTTCTTTATTATTAAAGAATAATATGAAGACTTTTGTTGACATGTTATACATGATTAAAATCAGAAAGAGAACTCTGACGGTGCCAAAATCCAATTTGGCGACGAAAAAAGAAAAAGAATTTGATAATGGCCAGAAAGAGCTCAAAGTTAATACACCATTAAATAGACAATCAAAAGTGGCTTTAAGAATGTGGCTTTGACAATGTGGTTTTAGTTTTTCTCTATAAGGCAAAAAAGGCATTTTTCACAGGTACATTTTCTTTGCGGGTTCATAACAAACACAAAATTTAGCAACTTTACCAAATTTAAACGTATTCCAGAAATAGGTGTGGTGGGGGTCGAAAACTACCAACAAGAAAATTTTCTAATGAGAATTATTAAGATAATGCTACAAATGCTTGCAGGTCACCACAAGCACGGGGAATGGCCAGCCAACAGTTGTCAGGTAAAACTAAAGGTAGACAAGGAAAAACGGTAAGGCTGAACATCAACGCCAGAGAACGAAGACGAATGCACGATCTGAACGATGCCTTGGATGATTTGAGAGCCGTCATACCTTACGCTCATTCGCCATCCGTTCGAAAGCTGTCGAAAATAGCCACACTGTTACTAGCCAAGAATTACATTCTCATGCAAGCCAACGCTTTGGAAGAAATGAAGAGGCTGATCGCCTATTTGCAAGGCACCACAGCCACTTCGGCGATTGTTGCTCCGCCCGGATTTGATTTGCAAGGCTTCCCAGCCGCTGCTAAATTCTTACAACAGCAACAGCAACTACAAGCGGAAATGAAGAGCGATGCTAATGACGCAACCGGTTGCGGTGGTATTTGAAAACATTTCTAATCACTGAAAAACATTGCTCAAAAATTTGTACAATACTCATTTTATCTTTTGCTTTGACGATTTAACTGATTAGTTAACTAAATTCTGTGGTATTTATTCCAATTTTACATTATCTTATTTTAATTTTATTTACTTAATTCTTTCATTAACTTTAAGGTTTAGCTATTTTATATATTTATAAAGGGGATAAGTAATTATCTTGTTAACTTGTACCTATACAAAGGAAACTTACTAGTCATTGTGCCAAAATACAAAACAGATTAGCAATAAATGTCTGTAGACTGTAATATTACTAAAGTTAGAATTAAGATCTAATTGCAGCTTCAAATATTCCTTTCTTTTTATATTTTGAAAACACCATACAATAAAAGGTAAATAAAGATCCAGAAGAACAACGAAGAAACAATATCTGAACCTGCTCTTAGAGAACTGTGTAGATTGTGATCGATGTACTTGCTAAAGAGCAAGATGGAGTTGAATTTGTCCTAACTATTGCCAAATATAGTATTTAATGATTAGAGAAGTGTATACATTGAAATATATAAGATTTTATCATAATTCGTGTTTTTATTTGGGAGATTATTTTTACTAGCTATCTATTTTTAAAATTGACGGTTTGTTTGGGGGCACCTTTTGATTAGAGCGTCTTTGCCAGATTCTTTTACGACTTACATATTTATATAAAAATGCCCAGAAAACATTACAATGCTCTATATACGCAAAGCAATTCCCCCATATGCAAAGCGTCATAAACTTGCATGTATCACAGCTTCTCTCGTCATTTTTCACCCAGCGAAATCGCCGGATGGTGAATCTGCCGCAATGTTTGTAGAGTAAGAAGAGCATAGCGCGATACCTCACAATTAACGCTAGAATTGCACGAAATTTGATATTAAACAATATCACCCGCAGGTAGGGAAACTAGAGAGGAAACTAACTCTACATTTTGAGATTTTTATAGGTCCAACATTAGGTTTGTTCGAACCCCCCACTCTAGAACAACGCAACAAATTCTCAGTAATATGCGCCCACGTTTTGTGTCCGTGCTGATTGATTTCGTCCTCATCCCATTGTGGAGACATTCGAAATTGAAAAACGGGAGCCGAATTTACGTAACGCCCGCACTTTCATTTTTTCAGAATTTGACCAGCCCATCGTTTTGTATCCGTTCTGTGGTGATTTGTGCTCACCTCCTTCCTGAGATAATCGATCAAAATTTCTTGAAAAATGTCATTCAAATAGCACAACGTTACCTCTGCGTACATGGATCGATTTCTTAAAACCACCAGCTCGGTGTGACAAGAAGAAGAATCGAAAATAAAACAAAAATAGATAAGATCAGCAACAAAACGTTTAGGCAACATTTGAAAATGAGACCTAGAAGAAGCACAATTGAGGTGGTACGGACACGTGAGAAAAGGATGTCGGAAGCCATAGTAGATGGGTATAATGGCTTAAGGATTATGTATGTTCAGTGGTTAGTTATTTGAATGTTTATTCATAAATTCCAAGAGACACGTTTACTGAGATAGAATTGTTTTACATCCGAATTTCCATTCCCGTCGCTCGCTATTTGCCGCACGCTAATCAGTTGAATCGGGGCAACTGAAGCTTACCATTATTTCTACGTTTTTAGAATATACACGATATATTAACAGGAAGACAAAAACGAAATCTTGATGAAAGCGATTATTGAATTGTGAGGAATAACATAAATTTTAAATAATTCTGCTGTTACATTCGCAGAATTTCATCACATTTGGAGAAATTAAAGAAGTAAAAAAAACCAAAAAAATAAAATATTTTTAAACACAGATACCGATTTCCTTTATACCAAAATATTTACCGCAACAAAATATACAACACAGAGAGAGAGATTGACAACAGTCAGGAAAACAGCACTGGCAATAATTCTCGCCGTATATAAAGTCTTTTGTTAACGTCAGCATTTACAATTTTCATGGTTCATTCGTTGTAATTTTCCAAAATATCACGTCCTATGTATTTTACATATTTTTTGACGTTTCGCTTTTGTCATCATGAATAGTCGACATGAAAAAAAATCGTTTTATAAAATATCAGCAAATTGACAAACTGCGGGAAACAAGAGAAGGAGATAAAAACGGTGCGACAGCATGATGGCAAAATCCGAAGAAGCAAAAAAGAAACAATTCAGTAGATTGTATATGTAAATAGTACACTACCCTCCAAAAGATTTGTCTCGTGAGTGCAACAGCAAACAAAAACAAAAAAAAAAAAATTGATGGCATGTACAAGGCACAATAGTATGAATAAATTGTTTTTTTTTTAACTCAACATTTTGAATGAGTTATAGAATTTTTTATGTTGCACGGAAAAATAGAACTTAAACAGCCGTAAGCAAAAGATCTAGTTGAAACGGATGAATTGTTGCTTGTATTTAAATTTGTTAATTAACGAAGAACCAATTCAAATAATACTTCGCCAAGTGAATGACGTAGTTTTAGAAATCGAGTAGTAAATTTTGTTAATTGTATTTTTTTTTTACAGATAATGATGCTTTTGTAGCTTATTTAAAGGAAAACGACGAAAATTTTAAGAATTCGATATATCCGATTTATAGAGTCGATACTTCGATATAGATCTCATCTATCTGACGGAAACACACGCAAACACCGAGTCTATAGGAAGCAAAGTAACTAATGGTTATTATTATAAAAACGTGCTTAAAATGGGCGATGTTGCCATTTATTGTGAATTAGAATAGAATAATATTGTGAATTAAGAGTAGAAAGACACTGCATTGAAAAGCATTGTGAAGTTTGCGGCGTTTCCGAAGAGTTCTGAGAAATGTTCTACCGCAAGTTGAAATAGAGCAGAGCTGCGGAGTAAGAAGATTTCCTTCAAGGCTGATATGCGTTCTATAATCAGCATATGGATTGAGATGAGCATGTCGTTGATAAATGTATTAAAATGCTTTAAACAGCATCCCAAAGTAACGTAAAAATAAATAAATTTTACTTTGTGCTACCTTTTTAATTTCTCTCATAACTAATGAACGAGAATTAGCACGGCCCAATTTATTGAATAGAATTTTTGTGAAATGAGCTCGCATTCTTTCATTTTCAAACCTTCATAATTAACAATATTCATATTCAATGACAAACGGCAAATTGTATGAGAACAACCGGTGTATGAAGGCATTTACGATCAGTGACGTGTGTTGATAATTATGTTGTCCCAACTATGATAAAAGCACGTTAAATCTGTTTCAATGTCAAAAATGAAGATATAAACGCAACGTTACTAAAGTTATTTGAAATGCTTAATTGTATGGACGGACAACGTCATAAAAAGGCTAAAAGCACACGCGTTCCTTCCTTAGCTTCGTTTTGTTAATGCAACGAAAAAAAAATATTAATTTAATTATTACACAGTGAACCACGTTTATTAATATAAAACTTTTGAACGGTATTATATATACGTAAACTCAGTCAGGTTGACGTACGCCAGAAAAGGATAAAATATAATATTACAAGTCGGCAAAGGATAATTGCATTCTAAATTGATCCACAACAAAGTCGGAGCGGACCAGCGTTGCTCAACGGTTGCGGCGAACGCCGTTCCGTTCGATACAGCTCTGATCCGGGTACGGTTTAGGTTAAAAATATTGATGATAAAGGAACGACGTGTAATGTGCGATCGTCTTTCGCAAAACCGTTAGGTGCCTTTCATGTACATTGCGAGTAACAGAATTCCTCTTTCCATTAGCGAAAAACGAAGCGCTATCATTATGATTATGCGTCGATCCATTCGACGTACACGCGTACATGCTGGAAAGAAACTATTTTCTTTTTCGCCAATCTCCCTGTACGTGTGTATAGTCGCGATAAGTGTTTGAGTGTGTATACGTGTAGGTTCTGGTATTGAATTAGGTAAATGAAAATAGACCCGGCGGTGTATCCTGGGAATAATCAATAGGTACGTTCTTGGTGAACGCTTTTGTTTGAAACTGCGATTCGCAGGCATTTTTGACTGAAAATTTAGTTAAACCTTCGTATCTAATTACCTAGTGACTAGCTTTCGAAACCAACGTCGAACTTACAGCTCTGTAGTTGTGAAACGGCGTCATTTTTCTTTGTTTCTTTGAAGGGCTGGGTATCGATGAGTGGTTTTAGGAACATGGCGTTTTTTGCTTAAAAAGACAACATGAAAATACACCGTGAGATATATTATTACATAATGCTAAGTGCGCAGTTTAACGTGTAATTGTATTCATTTAAATACTCTCATATTTACAACAGGTGTTTGTAGAATATCATTTGTAATTCAATTATTTTATTAATAGAGCCCAATATATATTCTGCTAGAGAGTAAAACTAACAAAATTCTCTTATAAAATATGAAAATGCTTTCTGATTTTGGAGTTAACCCTACCTTCCTTAACCCTACTTGGACAATCACGTATTACAACGGTTTCAAGTCTCATAAAAAACCAATCGCACTGGAGTGCCACAAGGATTCAATCTGGGACCACCATTATTTATATTATCCATCAATAATCTACTCTCATGTCTTTCCTGCGAAGTCTTAACGTGTACGGCTGATGTTAAGTTGTACATACAGTAGAAACGGCTTATGATGTTGATGCTGTTCAACATACCACTGATAGAGTTGGCGCGGAAGAACGGATATGTTGAGGCATACACCTGTGACAATTATGTATAGGAAGGCAAAGATAAACTTTAATGACGTGTTTTGTTAATTATTATTATTATCAATAATACGTCCCAGGTGGATTCAAGAAATTCGTTGAAAAGATAAGATTTTTGTATGTTACAACACATGTAGCTATATATCTTTAACCCATAAATCATTGACAGAATTGTTTAATTTAATTTAATGGCTCAGTGATCTCTATGATAGAAGGATCTGAGTCTGACTACAACAGAATCAGGCGTTGGGCGTTCGAGTTGTACCAGGCTCAAGTGACAATCTCGTACAATTGTACCCCAGTCACCATTCGCACATTTAACAAAATTTTGGAACATCTTATACACACCATTTAGATACTACAACAAAAACTATATACCTCGTTGGGCCGTCCTCACGTGTAAAAAAAATTAATTTGTAGGTTAAAAAGTTTTCTTAAAGGTACGTGTAACTTATTCAAACTGTTTTCCTTAATAAAGGATCGTAAGCGTATTCATGTATTTATGGGTGTTCGGCTAGCAGTCGATGTGAACAGACGTGTTTGTCCGTGAACATAGACAGCGATAACGATACACGACTTACCAGCAGCGGCGCTGAGGTTTAGTCGAGTGGTAACACTCGGCCTGTACGGACGTGCCGGTCCGCTGGGCAACTGTGCGTCAGCACATCCGTTCTGCGGAACGATCATCGCTTTAACTATAGTTTCTATAGTCAACTAAAAAGAAAACATTGAGACTCAGTGTCCCACGGTCATGGAGACCGGAATGACCGATTCGTCGGTCGTCCCGGGATCCTCCGGCACCGGTGGTTCTACCACCGGTGCCCAGAAGAGAGCCCTGACGGACGAGGAGCTACTATCCAGTAGCTCTGAGGAGGAAAGCGGCGGCGAGTGGACCACCGCCTCCAAGGGAAGGAAGAAGAGGAAGGGCGATAAGAGGGAGAGGGCGGGAGATTCCCTACCCGCCAAAGGGAACCCGCAGCAGACCGCCGACAGTCGCAAGACTTCGGCTAAGTGCCCGGCGATTTACCTCTACGAGGTAAATTTCGTACAATCAGTGGGGGCGATCAAGGCCTTGTGCCGAGAGAAGCCCACCTTCACCTTCAAGGTTAACCACCTGATTGTGAAAACATCCAGTGAGGAGGACTGGAAGAGGGTCACGACCGCGCTTACCAAGGAGGGTAAGCAGTATTACACCTACACTCTACAGAGCAATCGCCCTGTAAAGGTAGTGGTAAAATACCTGCCGCCCAACTTGGAGGCGGAGAGCATCTTGGCCGAATTCCTCGACCAAGGTGTCCGAGCGAGAGCAGTCACGAACATGAAGAGACGCGATAAGACCGCGAGCTCTGTGTACATGGTGACTGTACCTCGCTCCAACATCGAGGCGACCTATAAGGTCAAGGAGCTCTTCTGTATGAAGGTTTCGGTCGTGCCCTTCAAGGCTCGCAAGGGACCGGCTCAGTGCCACCGATGCCAGCGTTTTGGGCACTCGTCCGAATGCTGTAGGCTAGCGGCGAGATGCGCAAGATGCTCGGGGGAGCACTTAACCGCGAACTGCGAGCTGGAAGCAAGCGGCGCACGTAAGTGTGCCAATTGCGGGGCGGAGCACCCGGCCACGTACAGAGGCTGTACGGTGTTCCAGAAGCTGGCGAGCCGTCAGACAGTCGCTCGGCATGCGGAGCAGGCTCCCAAGCCCAAACCGCCGCCGACAAAGACCGAAAAGGCGTTCCCCGAACTGCCGATACGCACCGCACAGGACGGCGAGCTGTTAAGCTCCCAGAACGTGCGCAAGTGCGCGCAGAAAGGGGAAACAGCTTCTGGTGGTAACCGTGCCACGTACGCCGCGGTTGCCAGCGGTTCCCAAAAGCGGGCAAAGGTGACCTCAGTGAAGGTCTCTCCCTCCAAGCCGGCCAAGAAGAAGGAGACCAAGCCGAAGAAGGTCCCGAAGAAGAGCGAGAAGCCGGAGCTAGCTCTTCTTCGCAGAAGAAAGGTGGCGAAACCACCGAGAAGGGTCCCGGAGCCTGAGGCTACCACGAGTGGCGAGTCCGACGAGGAACCTACGGTATCCTCACAGGACTCGCTACGCTGCTTCAGATTCCTGAAGCAGGCCGCAGGGAAGGCGGTGATCGGGCTCAAGAAGCTCGAAAGGATTACAAATCCTCTTGAGAAACTTCAGTTTCTCATGGAGCTGGCGGAATCCATCTTCGCGCCATGAACTGCACGCCGAGAAGTCTCCGAATCGTAACCTGGAACGCCCAAGGAGTCCTCCACAAGAAACTCGAGCTCACTCAGTTCCTTGTGGACCACAGGATTGATATCGCCTTGATCTGCGAAACGTGGCTTAAGGCTAATCAGAAATTCAAGATCCCGAACTACCACGTCTATCGAACGGACAGGCCGACCCGCGGAGGAGGAACCGCTGTTCTGGTGAAAAGGCGCATCATGCATTCGCAAATCTGCCTCCCTGCTAACAGCATGGAAGCGAGCGCGATTGCCATGAAGCGAGCCGGTGCGACGGTGATGTTCGTAGCTTGCTACAACACACCCAAGCAGCCCGTGAACGCCTTGGAACTAGAAAGTATCGCGGACCTCGCCGACCACGTTTTCGCCTCGGGGGACCTGAACAGTAAACACCGTTCATGGAACTCCAGAGTCGACAACGCCAACGGCAGACTCCTAAGAGCCTGGCTGGACGAATCGGACGAGTTCGAGGTTGCCTCGCCGAGTGAACCCACTCACTACTCCTCACAGGGTCACTTCGACCCGGACGTTCTGGACATCACGGTCCTCAAGAACTGGACGTTCCCTCTGAGGTGTCGCACGGTGCAGGAACTATGCTCAGATCACTACCCAGTGATCACCGAGACGTACCTAACACTAGCGACTCCCTCACCGAGTACAGTGAACAGGAAACACAACTGGAATCTGTACAGGAAGCTGATATCGGAAACGATATCGGCAAATCCCAGTATTGAGACCGTGATCGACCTAGAGGAGGAAGTCTGCAACACCACGTGGCAGATCCAAGAGGCACTGAAAAAGTCTGAGCTAAAGCCAAAATTTCCCGAGGCGGAAACCCTGCCGAGGGAAATCGTGGAAAAGATCAAGGAGCGAAATCGAATCAGGAGGGACTTCCAGCGAACCAGATACCCACCGCTTAAGGAGGCTCACCGCCGCCTGAGCAGGGAGATTCAGAGAGACATCGAGGCGCATAGGCTGCGGAAATGGGACCACTTTGTTGAGACCAACCAAGAGCGGGACCCCCACAGGGCCCCCAGAATTCTGAAGCGAGACAGAAAGCCTATCCCTGAGATCAGGGACGGACAAACGAGCTGCCTGACGGACCAGGAGAAGGCGGAAGCACTCGCGACCACCTTCCTGGGCCACTTCACGCCAACGGCTCGCGACGATCCAGAGCGGGAGAGTAGGTTCCGGGCCACCCTGGGGGAGATAGACGATATGGAGGCTGGTCCTCCGATCATCGTCTCACCCAAGGAGGTCCTGCAAGTGATCAGGCGGATCCCGGGCAGAAAGGCTCCCGGGGAAGACGGTATAACAGGAGGAGCGTTGAAGAATCTGCCGCTCAAGTTGCTAGTCAACCTGACGCAGATCTTCAACGGAGCGCTCCGACTGACGTACTACCCGACCCGGTGGAAATCTGCCAGGGTTATCCCAGCCTTGAAACCCAAGAAGGATCCCCATTCTCCGGACAGTTATCGACCGATATCGTTGCTCGGGACCATCAGCAAGATTCTTGAATCTCTGCTCTTGGCCAGAATCAACGACCATCTAGTAGATAACCGGCTAATGGACAGCGACCAGTTTGGCTTCAGGTCAGACCACTCCACGACTCTCCAGTTGTACCGGATTACGGATCAGGTCACCACTGCCTTCAACAGGAACCAGACGACCGTCATGGTATCCCTGGACCTGGAGAAGGCATTCGACAAGATCCGGCATGAAGGACTACTTCTGAAGATGAAGGAGGCCAGCTTTCCGCCGAGGCTCCATAAGACTATCAGATCGTACCTCAAGGACCGGAGATTCCACACCATTGTTAATGGGACGGAATCTTCAGAGAGGAGCATGATATCTGGAGTCCCACAGGGATCGGCGTTAGGCCCAGTCCTGTTCACGATCTACGTCATGGACATTCCGAAATCGGAAGATCAAAGAGTGCTGAACGCCATCTACGCAGATGACACAGCAATCCTGGCTACATCACGTAACGCCGAGCTGGCGGTCAAACTCGCGCAAGCGCATTTGACCAAAATCTCGAACTACTTCGATGACCAGGGACTCACGATCAACCCCAGGAAGACGCAAGCGATTGCGTTCGCCTGGAAACAACACGGTCCGCTTCCCAAGATCAAAGTCAGAGCGACGGAGATCGATTGGGACAGCAAGATCGAGTATCTCGGAATGATCCTAGACAAAAGGCTGAATTTCGCGGAGCATCTCAGGAGAGCTCGAAACAGGGCAATAGGTGCAGCCAGACAGTTGTATCCCATCCTGACAAATTCCCACCTCAACCCTAAAACGGGCGTCATGCTGTACAAGGCACACATACGCCCGATCCTCACCTACGCCAGTCCCGTCTGGGTCACGGCGGCACCCACCCACATTACCTCCCTCTCGACCGTACAGAATCGCTGCTTGCGATTAGTACTCCATGTACCTCGAACCACCTCGCTGGCTACACTGACACACCTGAGCGAGACCGAGCGGCTGCAGGAATTCCTGGCACGTCTCAACAAAAACTTCTTCCGGAAGACGCTAACCAGCGAAAATCCCGCGATGGAGAACGCCACCACCCGAAGAACAGCTTCGGGATCGAGGCACAAGACCACCTACGACCACCTGAGTAGGCTGGCATGAGTATCCCCATAGCGCGTACTAACGCCTTACTAACTCGAACGTTTCTGTTTTAGCAACCGAGGAGGGAGTCCACCAAGAAGACTCCGAGGCCCAAACAACTAGAACCGAGGACCCCAGGAAGATCATCAACCCGATGGAACTGGAGGAAGCAGGACTAGGATCCAGAAGAACCAACGCGCATGTATTTATAGTGCAGGCAATTTCTTGAAATTAAATGAAACGTATTCAGTTTTATTATTTATTTATTTAGCAAGAATTACACAGAAGAGTGAAACATAACAACCACCAGAAGATATTACCTTATCTCTATTTTAAAACAAAACATATTGATTAAATTTTGGCGTGCACGCGAAAGTACGTCTAATTTTCACAGTTGGAGCTTTCCTTCTACCGCGGTTCCGCATTAATATTTTCTAGACGCCCTGGTAATTAACTAATTAAAAGAATAAACGAAAGCAACAACGTTCTACCATCCGGTGTATGTCTAACTTTCCGGAGTTTTAAACAAACGTCTTTTGTGGACGACTGTGGGGGTGTAAATGTGTGGGTTGCGCGCGCTTTCCACCTTCTCATTTCCTTCCTCTTCCTTGACAAACTGTACGAGACACGGGTACTGTATAGATATGCACACAAACACCAAGCCTAGCGAACACAAATCAAAGTATAGTACGTTTGAAAATAAGAAGCCGACTCTAAAACCTGAAATATTACGCGCGCACTGAAATGGCGTGGGACGAGGAAAGAACGAAAAACGCGAGAGGTGATTGCTTGCGTTTAAAAAAGGTTTTCCGTTAAGGGGTATTTTAAGAATTGATATTTATAGGGACGGAATGTATGCGTCGAGGGGAGGTCCGCAATTGAAAGGGATTCTGTTCGATTCCTCAGGTTTCACTTTGTCACTCGTCGCTATTTGCGAAAGCTAGCAATGCCAATTCTCTAAGGGACAGCGTCTCCATTGAACATTTGACGTATTAACAAATGTTAGTATTTAGAGTACTTAAAAGAGTTAGAGTTAGCAAGTATGAAAAATTTTTATTTACATCATTATATTATTTGCTGCTCAATTTCAATATTGCTAAAGTGGTATTACGTTGATGGACTAGCTGAGCTAGTCGTCAAAGGGTTGGCAGTTCTACGGCAATGATACGCATCAGGAGTTCCAAGTGAAGTCCAACAGGAGATTCACCCACAAGATAGTGTAGCCGTGTTAACATTTTACGTAAACGCCGTCTACTCGATAGCACCGTCCGGAAATTAAGTGTCTGTTCGCTCCTTTTTTATTCCTAGAAAAGGACCACGGTGCACATATCAGTTTTATTATGTCCAAAAGCGAAACGGTGTTCATTCCTTCCTCGGTGATAATTTCTGCTCTGTGCAATTAGGAGAAAAACTACAGAGACATAAAATTATGTTCAATACATAGGAAGTTCAGGTTTCTCTGCAAACTATAGAATTTTGTTTTTTTTTTATATATATGGGTATATTAGGTTCTGGGGTTTTTGATGTGTCTCTTCAAGCCACGTCGGCTTCAAGCTTAGCTTTTAAGATTCATTTTACATTTTTGCGAAATTCTTGTTTTTTGAATTCCGCAATTTCCGAATTTTTGAATGCGGGAACGATGATTTAATTTTTTTGCTATAATAGGTGATCATCTTTTTTTTGAATTTTGGAAATTCCAGGATTCAATATATTTCGCCTTTGTCATCCAATCGGAAGTTAACCGCATATCATCGTATACATACGAAAACGCACGAAACGAAGAAAATATATAGTCGAAAGAATCGGGGTAGTACTTGAAGATAAAAACTACCATCACTAATACCAAGACCGCCGCAGTGATGTGTGTATGGGTGTAAGGCCTGTACGTGTGCATTACACCAGTGTATGGACCAAGCAACAAAGAAAGCAAGGAACTAGATTTGCCTCTTTCCCACTCCCGACTTCTCTCTTAATATAGAGTAGATTGTCCGCCGCCTCCGATCTCCTTCTATCGCACCAGAACACCGGAGCCGAACGAGCCGCAGAGAGGTTATAGCTGCAAACAAAGACGAACGATGGCGTTGTGGGAGGGAAGAGAAGAGACGAGGTGGCTTTTGATGATGGTGGCGAAGGAAGAAGTGGAGGAGGAGGAGGCGGTTGAGTAGGAGGTCGACTAGCAGGCAGACAGGGAGAGAAAGCTCTAGCAGGTGTCCTGTGCTTGTGCGCGAGCCTCTCTGCAGGATCAGTAATCGGTATCAGATATGTACGATGCAGCCGGTGAATTTAGATCAGTCGTCACGACACCGCCGACAGACGATCACTACCACCGCCGCCGCCACCAGAGGGGACCAGAAAGGACGCCAACGACGTCGACCGCCACGACGCCGTCACAACGACGACCAACTTCGATGCTTAGAGAGAAATCGTGAGTAGCCTTTCACTTCTGCTCGCTTTTCTTATGTGCTTGTATCTCGGTTTCTGCTATTGCTAGCGACGGTGCCTCGATAATACATGATTTGTGAATGCTAAGTGAGAATATCACGAAATACCAAAGCAATTTTACCCGTTAATAAATTGTTTAAAATGCCTCTATTTATAGAAGCTTCTTATTTGCCTTATTATTTATTGGGAAATAAAATGCCCCTAATTCTTGAGTAAATTCTTTAATAAATAAATAAGTGCTTGTTGAATTTATTTTTGTAAAAGCTGCAGTCAAATCCCGTTACTTATCAATAGATATTAGCAGATTTATATTTAAAAATTCGATTGCTAAATTCTACTTTCCACAAGAAGTTATTAGAATTTTCAGCTTTAAATTCCAATATAAACATTGTCTAACTTTATATACCTGTTGATAGTGATAATTGAAACCTTTCTTATTTAGTAAAATTGCAACAATGGCTTTCTTTAAATATAATTAGTATTATTACCATGAGTACTTTCCGTCTTTATTTTCCATGGCTAGATATTAAATCTGAATGAAAGTTAGCCACGTTATTTTTTCAACTAAGGCTTGAGTTGTCCGCTGTAATCTGGAATTCTTTTATGTTCTGTATTTTATACGTAGAAAAATATTTTAGCCGAAACGTAATTTTTCAGTTTCAAAATATTTAAATATATTGAATTTATTTTAATTTTTATTTAAATTTTATTTTTTTTAAATTTTATTTAATTTAATTTAAATATATTAAATATATATAATAAAAAAAATGCTTATCACAAAGTTAGAAGCATTATGAATTAAACGCAGATAAATGAAAAAGGGACCAAACCTCACAAATATCTTTGGTTACATGAAAAATATCTCTGCCTGATGACGTGTGATAAACCTCCGTATACTTGAATATATTCGTACGAAAGAACCTTGATGTTTTAAATGGGACGCCCTGTATATTATTACATTCTTGGACGTCCCTCTTCAATTCATGTCAACTTTCATCAATATTCCCTACAGGTACCTATCTGTAGTTTTTGAGATAATTAACATCATTTCAGATTTTTGCGAAATTTATTTAACGGCCGATATCTTAAAGATCTTACAAGTTAGAGCCGTGATTCAGTTTTATTCGATTGAGTATTTCTTGGATTCGGCAATACAGTGGCGTAACAACGCAATGTGGGTTCGTTGGTAGGTTAAGGCCTTCAAAAAATGAAGTTCGACGTACGCACAATATTATAGGATAGGATCTATGTCGGAATAGCTTTTATTTGAAAAACCTTTTTTCCAAGTTACTGATCCACATTCGTCCACGTACGTGCTGAGCGGACGTGCTGCATATGTTTGAATACATAAAGTGTTGTGAAGAAATATTTCTCTAAAGATATGCATTAAAAATTTATTTCAGTATCTACTCGAAGTGACCGCATGTTTTGTTTAGCAAAATATGGAGAACACCTGTATACATCATAAATACCGAAAATAAGCAGATAAATGTTGATTAGAGCTCAGACTAAAACTAGTAGATTTATTTAAGGCGTCGTACAAAAGTTTTTCATCAGTAACAGAAAATAAAGTTGTTGAAAAAATTACGAAATTGACTTAAATAGCGGTGTTTATGGATAGAGCCTCTGGAGGAATTTCTCAACGCAACTCGTTACTCCAATTTGATCGGACCTCAATCGAATTGGTTTTAAGCTATTAGGAACTAAGATACACGTTATTCTGCAGGTAGTATTTCTATTTGGTATACTATTGATTATCTTTTATTTTCTTCGTTATAACACAAATACAAAATTAAAGCGCTTAACGAGTTAAGAGGCCGCAGAGGATTATTAAGAATGTGTAATGCCCGAAATTACGAAGGTGCCAACCATTATTCTTGTCTTCAAACGTAGATAATGAAAATGCTTCTAGTACGTAGTAATTTATTTTATGATTTGTCGTTATTCTTATTTGTCAATAAGCTTTAACTGCTAATTCTACTTAATGTCGTCGTAAATAATAACAACGGACACAAACGTATGACATTGGTGTGAACATTTTGATGGTAACCATATGTAATTTGCGACAGGTAAACGCAGAGATGTTCTTCATGTAAACGTTTCTTTCATTATTTACGAAAAGCCGATGTAAGATTAATCGTTTGTGATTGAAACATAGCACTAAAGTGTCTATTACGTAATTGAACGTCATGAATTTTCATAAACCATTATTTTATTAACTGGGTACACAAAGAAAAATGTTGAAAATTTCACATCTTTCGTATTTGTACTCCCACTTGTAATAAGTACTTCACCTTACTTGATTTTTTAAAATTATTGTCTAATAAAAATATGTTCTATTGAAATTGCCAAATGGCAGGCATACCATCATATATATTTGGCTTCGTAAAATATCTGTTACGTTAAATTAAATTCGATGCATAATGAAGTACCTTCCTGGAGAGTTTGCTATGATAGTTATTCTGTTATCTATAGTCCGTCTGTTTGCGGGCAACTTAATATTCGGACGGATGTGTGTACACTGCTGTTCAGAGACGTTCGGTCGGTTAGTAAAAACCATGAAAAGGTTACAGAAACAAACGAAACTAAAAACAAAATGCAATTTTATTGTATGTACAGGTAAAAAAGACAAAAATAAGTAAATAAAAAGTTATTCTGGCCTAATATAACATACTGAACGTTATATTTTTTTTTCATCGAAAACACCTCCTTTGCTGTTAATCACCGCTCGAACTATTCTAGGCATTCTTTCGATAAGTTTTGTTAAAACGGATTGTGGAATATTAATCCATTCATGTTGCAGAATATTCCGCAAATGTTCTTGTGAAGTTGGGCATATTTTTCGGATCCTCTTGTCCAGTTCATCCCACAACAACTGTATAGGGTTCAAATCTGGGCTTTGTGGGGGCCATGTCATTACTTTCAGGGTGTGCTGTTCTTCTTGCTCCTTTAGATAGTTCTTACACACTAACGCAGTGTGTTTTGGGTCGTTGTCGTGCATGAATGTAAAGTTACGGCCTTTTATACGCAATCCTGATGGCACTGCATGATTCTGGAGTATTGCAAAATAATTTTCCTTCCTCATTACACCCTGCACTCTGCATAAATCTCCCGTCCCAGCAAAGGAGAAACATCCCCACACTAACACAGAACTACGCCCTTGCTTCACTGTTGGCACAATGCAGTTCGGGATCACTTTTCAGTTTTAGATCTTCGGACATTAACTCGTCGATTTTGCCCAAAAACCTCAAACTTTGACTCGTCAGTCCAAAGCACGTGTTTCCAATCATCTAACGACCAATCTAGATGAGAACGGGCCTACTGTAGCCGTTTTGCTCTGTTGCCCCGACGTAATAAGGGTTTTCGAATGGCAATGCGTCCATGAAGGTCCGCTTGTTGAAGTCGACGTTTTACCGTACTCGCCGAAACTTGTTCTTCACGGCCGCGATTGACTTCGGCTGCTATTTGTGGCGCTGTTAATTTTCTATTGCGTTTGCGTAATAATACAATTCTCAAATCATCAGCTTTTGTTGTTTTCCTAGATGCTCCAGGACGAACACGATTTTCTATAGTTCCAGTTGTCCGATATCGCTTTATGATATCATTTACTGTTGAACTTCTCATATTTATTTTTTCAGCAATTTGTCGCCCCGAATATCCTTCTTCAAACAGCGTAATAATGCGTGAACGTTTTTCTACACTGGTAGGCTTGCCACGTGCCATTTTGAAGTAAATTTTCTTAAAACTTTCGCACAAAAACGACAGATGCACACCACCACACGTTTAACAGTAAAACGAAGCAAATTTATATCTTTACGCCCGTGATAAATAAACAAGAATGATACTGCGGTATATTTCCTCAATGTATTGTTCGTTAACGATCCCCAAACGACCCAAATGAAAAGGTTTCGTGTTAGTAATATTATAATTATTTATATACGGCACAACGATTCGACTTCCTCGTGTATTTCCGTTGCATTGTACAATTTACACGATATGCAAGAAAAATACACGAGGGAATCGAATCGCTGTCCGTGCCCTTCCATTTACGTTATCACCCATCGCCGCTGGTATCCACAATATCTGCCATAATTAAGTTAACTAATAACTAATGAATTTAACAGTTGCTACGTTACATACGCTGCGTTTAAATTTATACAATGTTGTATAACTTAATGAATCCGAGCATGATTGATGATTGAAGGTGTAGATTAGACTCGATGGTTACACCCACATTCTTAACTTTTTCTTTGTGATTAATCCTGGCTTCATCGATAACGATAACTGGTTTTACTACTTAATGTTGTATCGCGTCTTCATTTAATACCAATGTAAATGCTTTCGGTTTTTTGGAGGTAATCTTCAAAGTGTAGTACACATTAATCCTTTCATTTATGCGTTAGATGTAAGAATACAAAATAGCAAAAGTATTTTCACATTTCTACAAACAAAATTTAACGATAAAATACAACTCATTATGAGTGATAATTCTCTGCCATTGCCCGACGAATTTCTTGATTTCACGTTTGTACCACTCTGTTCAAAGCCGAAGAATATACGTCCTCTTCTACCTCCACGACATTGGTAAAAGCACGTCCAGCAAGACAGTGTGCGATTGACCTAAAAAGTGATATAGTAGAGACTCTATTCCATAGTTTCTGGACAGTTCCTTGAGCAGTGAGCGGCCAATTTTTACTAATTAATGCAGGATATCTTTTTCTCAAAACTGCACATCTAGCTGCTCGCAGAATGGCTCGAAGTTTAACGCCCTACCTTCTGGTGCCATTTTAATGCGGATAACACCTTCGTAATTCTAGCAAACACAGAGCACCTTTGCTTCAAAGGTTTTGCGCTTGATTATAGATTCTGCGGATTGATCACGCATCAAGTGGACCGACTAAACATCTTCAGATGCATGGAAAGTTATTTTCTTCAAATACCAACAGATATGGATCTAATTAAATAAAGAACCGTGAAAATCATTGCTCTGTGGTACATGTTACTTCACGCATTTTCTTTCTCTGCCACAATATTTAACAGTTAAGGACATAATAACATCCGCTTATTGAAAACAAATGTCGGCATCAGTGACCCGACATATACATACGTTTATCTCAATTTTGCAGCTGAATATTGCGTCAATCTGCTTACATATGTAAGTAGAAAGCATGGAACGATTCTGGACAAAGTTCAGACACCGTCCTATCTACTAGCCCCACTTTACGCAGAGATCAACCCGCATTATCGATTCCCACACTACAACGGTACCGTCACCGTACAAAACTTTTTATGGATATAGGGAAACGACCAAATGACCCTCACGCTGATAAGATTTTGCGACGGGAGCATCCTGCGAACTGCGCTGTAAATATTGAATCGTGTAGGAGGGCGCCGCTGAAAGCGAAGATTTGTATGCATATCCTCTTGTATGCGGTATGGGTAAGGGTTTTCGTTCCTAATTATATAAATAAGGAAGAAAGACTTCGTTTAGCTGGATGTTTATTGGTTCCTAAAACTATAGCAAGCACCACCTCGTCCCTATTTCAAAAATAATAAAAATGTGATTATATCATTTATTAGATTTTTTTAAAGTAATACCCTTTAACCGCCTGTTTTTCTATTTTTGCTTAACCTTGCTATGGTACGACTTTTAAAGATAAATTAATTTTCTCTCATGTTTTATGAAATACGTTACTAGAAAAGAAAAACGACTAAAAGCTAATAGTCAAACATGCCATATATAATAATTTCAGCCCGGATCAGGCTGAAATACTCCCAGATTCCAGATGCTAGACCGGGTAATAAGTAATAAGCGCAGCGTTATCGAAATCATTATCCATGTTTCAGTACAGAGAATAAATGAAAAAAGCAGGATTGAACAGAGCTTATTGATCCGGACGAGCTCGACTTTACAACATAAACACAAAGATGAAGCTACAAAAGGCCCGACAGTAAACCGGTCATCGCAGTATTCAAAACGGCATTATCGTTGACATAGACCAAATACACCCACTCGGTCCCTGTACTTATCACCGCATCATAAATTTAGAAAAGGGTTAACACGTGATGCTAAACCGTTCATGTATTAAGACTCGTGAAATCTCGGGAGTGCTTAGGGTAGTTGCCCTCTCTTTGCCAACACACGTTAATTTGCCTTTGATGACTAGGAGCTTACAGACAGAACAGGTCGAGTTTGGTCGGTCTGTCGGTTGTTAGTTTTCTACCTCTGGCTGTTTCCCTTTTCATGTAAAATGTATACTCTGCCAAACGCAGAAACGCATTATTAATCTGGAAATTGTATTGAAGAACGCTAGTACATAGGGAGATACATTAATTTGTTGTAAATTGAAGAATAAATATAAAAAAAGGAAATCGAAATGTTTTTTTAATGAGTGCTTTCAATTACCGAGATGTACCTCTTCTAACCGATTTAACTGAATATAGTTTTTGTGTGCTCTTGCTCAGTCTCAATAAGTAAATATCCACGTTTTATTAAATTTCCATTGCAATTGCAGCGCTAATAACAATTAAAACTTCAGAATTGATGGAATCGATACTCTGCTTTGAGACGAACCAGAACGCGAAGAAATGTATTTCCTTGTGTTCACACCGAGATCCCAGCGACCAGTAAAAGTCCAAAGTTTATAATTCAATACACTCGTCGAAAGTTTTAATTTATAGGAGTCGAAAAAGAAAGTGATTTTCACGAGCTTCGAAATGTGTTCTTATTCTTTTCGCCCTCTGATAATTTCATCGAATTTTAAATGATATTTAAGTTGGTTATTCTGATTTCAATGCGAATTTCGATATGCATCAATAAAATCAGTTTATTTCGTCGATTTACCTTTACTTACACTTAACATTGAAAAAGGGTTCGTTTTAGGGTGCAAAAAAATAATAGAGTGTATGCATATGATGAAATTTGAGCAGAAGTATATGAAAGCTGGCTTTTCACCCGAATTTTGACGGTAACAAAATCCAATACGACTTGTTAAGAAATGAGAAAGTTGATCGTCACCAGAAAAAATTTCACCGAAACGTGATATAATAGTTTCGAGTACAGCATTAGATAGAAGATCGAAAGCAGCCTTGAGAACGTGTTTTTAATTATTTCCGTAGGTAAGACCAAATAAAGGTGCTAGAGATCATTTGTCGCAGGTCCATTTTCTCTTCCGATTCGTAACAACCACAAAATTTAGCAACTTTGCCAAATCTCCAATGATAAGCGAGATCTCCATAACTAAGATGGAAAACGAATACGCAATAATTTTTCGTTAATGTTGTTGTTAACACGGAGGTAGAAGGATAACAGGTTAGAGAGACGCATAAACGCTATTACAATAGAACCTCTTCATTATTTCCCGAACAACCGATTATAGATATCTCATAAGTTACGTAATGTTAACTACTCTGTAGGTGCACGGACTGAACGACGGAAGCTCGTAATTGAGGAACGTTTGCGTTTATAATTGAAATTGAGTCGTTTGTTTGCAAGATAACAGATGGTGTGGCGAACGTTAATCAATATATTGTATATAGTTTGCGAGGTTAGTCCCCTACAAAGTGATGATTTTCTTCTGTAGTACGAAAAGTGCAACAGTTCAATTAATAGAACATTCTACCTCACCAGTGGAGATGCAGATGCAATGCTTTAGTCATTTATTTCTAATTTTAGAATTTGTTCTGATATGAAACCTAAACATTTGTTAGTAGCTAGTTGACTTTTGTTCCACTGAAATGTTGTGGCTTTTACCCAACATCTACGAATGTTTTGAAAGCCATTTTTGATCGTAAGCTCAAGACATTTTTTCCGAAGGCCTGAATGAAAATTTCGACATAAATCTCAAATAACATAATTCTTCCGTATTTTACTTTTAAACAGTTTTTTGTTGTTTTATCAAATACGTAGGGTACGCCGCGCTACTGTGTAACCCATGGGTTAATATGCATACTTGCATATGTATATTCACGTGTTTAACACGTAAATTATGTCTCCATTCGCATAAGTCAAAGATTTAAAATTCTAGAACAAGGCGGTACCTTGTCCTACGCTTAAGACTTTTGTCTTTTTTAGGCTTCCGCTGTCGTCAATAAACACTATACTCTTGACCAAAAAATAATGCTAAAATAGCTTAGCTTCCTCATGGTATTGATGGAACAATTCACGGCAAACGCAACAAAAGGAGAGAAAAAAAATACACTAACACACGGACATGTTTTTGCCTACCCGGCGTCATCAGCGTGGTTTCGAGAGTATTTTTCATATCTCTACCTTCTATCGCTGTTGCCTCACAGTTAATGCCGCAACTTTCAAAACGACAAACTCGAGCTATCTTAGCATTATTTTTTGGTTATTGTTTTCTAGGCATTTTCTGATGTATTCTGACTATACTCTTGGTTTTGGTGTTGGAACTGCGTCGCCACTGGTAGACGTTGCGACGGTTGTCGTGTTTCGCATGCTTTGTTTCAAAGTCGTTGCTCGGAAATGTTTATTAGCTCCTCTTTATTTCTTTTAAAATTCCTAATTTTTTGTCTTGTTCGATTCGAAGTTCAAATTTAAAATTGTCTCATACTTAATTGATGGCAATTTTTATAATTCAATCAACATTATTGTTATGGTAATTAATAATTAAAAAAAAATTGAGTAACGCACAGTAAAAAAAAAAAAATTTTAGTATTCCTTGAAGAGTATATTGGGGTGCTTAAGCGGCGGTGTGAGTTATTACGGACATCATTTCTGCCTTTCGAAATACAATTTTTCAACTTGTGCGACATTTTACCGATGTAGCAACCAGAACGATCCTTGCAAGTTGATTTGATAAATTACGTTATATACTTCTTCGAATTCAAGCTTTTAAGTTTACACGAAAACAGTTAACTCTATAAGTTACGATTCTTAAATTATCGCAATTCTTAAATATGTAAGTTAGAAATGCTGTAATTCCGTGTGGTGGTTTCAGAAGCAAGTTCGCTCACGATACCATTCGATCTTGAGGAAGAAAATAGCAACTTATTAACAACGGAAGCAGAATATTTGTTCATTATCACAATGTTGTAAAGTAATATAAGGTTCGCATAGTGGTAAATCTGGTAAGAAATATTTAGGATTCTGTATTTGAATGATAGATTGTACAACGCTTTGCCCTTCATTCATCAAAAAGGACGATTGTACATACTTACAGGACTAGCACGGTCCCTCGTCTGTTCTACAACGTCGTAAAACTTGCCGCCGGTTGGAATGATCCGCCATTACCGAATAAAATAAAAAAATCCCCTAGTATATTTCAAGTGCATCAATAAACAAAATTGTGCCCTTTCGTTTCATGTACAATTGAGCATGCTAGCTGGACTGAAAGAGCTTTAAAAATAAGCGCGAAAGCAGTAGATAGGATTCTGTACAATTAATCATTAAAGCCAGAATTAGGTAAATTTTGTATTTAAAGCGGTCGTATGGTTTAATGACCAGAACTGGTTGGTGTGCCATACAAATCTAATTTAATGCAGCTGTTAGCACGTCTGATGATTTTAATGTCAAGAAAAGAAATACTTTGTTCAGTCTCTTTTTCAACCTGTAGCAGCTTGCTACTAAAGCTACTAAACACATCCAAAGTAGTTTGGAATATTGAAAAATTGAAGGAAATTCAAAAACGATAGAACTCTTACGTAGTGTTATTGAAGTTGATCTGTTATAGTTTAAAAATTAGTTCTATTATTATTAATTTATTTTTTAAAGAACGTCAAAACTCTGGCGTCTTTTTATGTAACCATTTATAAGAATGTGTGAACGTGAGCTGTAATAAGTAGTATAGCTATAATAGTATGTATGTAAGTCATCTTATATGTTAAATAAAATTTGAAAAAAGTTTATATGTTGTCGACTTTCTTCTGCATGCGATTAATACCCTTTTGAAGGTGATAGTATCGGTAGATGTAGATGTGTTCGCATTGTGTATTGTGATCCGCACCGAATACCTGCTTCGAGTGAAACATCTGACCCGACGATCGGGTCCGTTCTCGCAAAATCCGAAATCTAAATGTGGAACGCAACAATGGTTCCCTAATATATGGGACACTTAGCAATATTACCGAGTCCTCCCCGCTCCGTCGCTTTCTCGCAAATCGCTAACGCTCTCTCGCTCTAGCCGGAGAATATGGCCGCAATATATTCCGTCTATACGTGAAATCAATGTGTTCAGTTGGTTACCTTGGCGACGGTTCCCGGTTACCACGGCGACGACGTCATTGTTGCACAAACGCCAGCGACGCCGGCGGACGACGCCATAACTGCGGATCGGCATTAGGTCCGGTTCAAGAGTCTCCCGTTGTAACTTTATAAGGCTTTGTGCTTTACCGAACGTAGCGTAGGATGCGATGTAAGTCCAAAGCTAGCGCAATAATAGATTCTTCGCGATTTATCCAAGCCGGAACTTGGAAATGAATATCTAATCCGAGGGTCAAAATTACTTTTCATATCAAACTGCCGGTTTGAAGTTTCTTTGTTTAGTTTAATGTGTTTCATTAATTTTTACAAGAATCGATTCATAACGAGAGAATTTACATCTTTGTATGTTTAGGATATGAGCTACTACTACTAAAATACGGAAATATTATTACCTGTCGATAATTTTAGATAGTTATTATTATTTATAAAACCGAGTAAGTCCGCAGCAGTTTAAAATAAAACGAATTTTCGCCTAGAGCAAGGAAAGGGTTAACACACAAAACGCATTAAGATTACTGAATTAGAAGTTTGCACCACCTAATTACAAAGTACACGAATACTCAACAGTATTGCGGTTTAAAACAGCGTTAAAGTAAAATTATATTGCAATAATAACAAGTTTTGGAATAAGAACTGTTGGCTGAGTGCCTAGCGCTCTGTGCAAGCAGTCTCGGGTACCGGGCTCGAACCCCGAGCTCGTCATTCTCAGAATAAGGTTTTCAGTAGTTTTCCTTGCTCCAAATTTGGCGAACGCCGAAGGTAAATATTTCAAGATGCTTTACGGGCGTAGATGTAATAATCGGTCCGTAACGGGCGTAAGCTGTTGGGGGATGTGAAGACATGGGTTATTATTATTTATTATTATAAATTGAAATTCATAATCGAGGCTAGTATTATATTAAGTAACAATACACATTGATTCTTAGAAAACATAATCTTCGGAACGTTTAATTTCAGATTAATAATAATATGTTTCTGTAACCAACCTCTTCGATTCTACGGGCCAGTAAGCGAAAATTTTAAATCTCCAGAACCGCTGAACACAACCCTTCCCCTAACTCATACATTTTATAATACAGTGTGAACTTTAGTGCTCGTAAATTGGTAGTAGGTACGAATGTTGTTGGTCCCCTACCATCAGCACAGCCCACCGTTTAGTCGAAAATGAATCGTTGGACGGGTGAACAACGCGGCTTCGGAGTTAAAGAATAACGAGTTCTATTCAAACGCGTCGCGTTTTTCCGCACTATTTCAATATACCGCGCAACCATTAGATTAGAACGTGGATTAACAATAGTAGAAATCGATCGTATTTCTAAAGACAGTCCTTGGAAATCTTCTGAAGAAGCTGACAGCATGGTCAGCGAAACGTCAAGTAAAAATTTTAACTACGCGACATCACCCGAAAGACATTTCTACTATGGATTACGGTCGTGAAAGCCTACACTCAACTAGTGGATTAACAACGTCGAGGAAACTGGATCAACGACAAAAAAAGTGGTGGGAGTGCAAGGACAGTTCGAACCCATAACAAGTTGTTCGACAGGTGGTGCTGCCGATCGGTCGTACCTCATGCTGCACACCTAGCCATATAGAATAGATCTGTCGGAAGGATTCTCCACGAAGACTTACATTTTCATCCGTACAAAATTCAGATGGTGCAATCTCTCCGTCGGGTGATAATGAACAAAGGGGGCGGCAATCGTTTGGTCTCCTCGTTCTCCAGACTTATTGGGTTGTGACAAGCAACGCATTCGAGAGGAAATTGAAGCAATACCCGTCACTATGCTGGGTATGGTCATGCTAAATTTCCAGGTCCGACGACACGAATGCAATTTCCATGGAGGACATTTGGCAAACATAGTGTTTAAATTGTTTTTTATTGTACGCCAAATGGCTGCTCTCGTACTTTACATTATACATGGTCAATTAATAAAAAAAATTAATTCTTTAATGAAAATTTTAAATCATCCCGTTTCATTGCCGGACCCGATATATATATATATATAAATAACACCAACGATATTAAAAATTTTATAACAATCATTATCCCTTCCCTTTTTAGAAGTGAAATTATCTAACGATGTCGCTGTACCAGGCAAGGAGACTTCTTATAACCCTTCAAATAAAGGGTCTCTCGAGTATCATCAAATTAGTATATATTGTGTATTTTAATTTCTACACGAGTCCCTTAAATCCTCTCCCTTAACTCTAATCATTGTGATTTTTTTCCTATTGCTACCGCCATTCCATTGTAATAACACGCGAAGAAATAATTGATAATCAAGCATCAATTAGCCAACTCCGTTTCTGTTCTCGAAGGCGGCTGCTGTCGGCTATTCCCGACGCAATTCGATCCAGTTCGCGTGAATTTTGTTTTCAACGTTGACCTCGTTATTTCGCAATCGTGGTCGCCTAAGAGTGGATCTGTTTCTTTTTTTTTTAATAGACGACGCTCCACTTTCATATTTTGCATTAATACGTGTACTTACAATTAGTTAGGTTCTCTGGATGTTGGCTTCTACCTTGCGTTATGTACACTTCCCGACAAAAACATAGACGCGGTATCGTTTCTATTTACGAAACAAAGTTTATAGATTTTATATAAAATGTAAATGAGGGTTATTAATACTTGTTATGTAAATAGCCCATTTATAGATATTTCTGGGTATTTATTGCTTTACGAGGGGTAATTGAGATTTTCCCAGATCAAAATAGGAATTTTAAATGCGACAAAAATTTTGACCCTGTGCATTTATTACAATAATGTAAACAAAAATGTTTTAATTCGATACTTCTCTTTATATGCAGCGGTTGTGCTGGTAAAGTGTACACATTTCACCGCGAGAAATTATGTTTTATAAAGTGTTTGCAATGTGGGTAAAAAAAAGCAATTATCCTTGATAGAAAGGGGTAAAGTTTTATGGGGGAAAATCTCGGTTCCTATCCGACTTGATGCGCCATCTACATGTCGAACGCTGTTTTGGTTCCGCATATACTTATAACCGCCCCACTTACAAGAACAAGGAAACCATCACAGACCGACGGATCCCAAATATACATTTATAACACGCCTTCTTTTTAAATATTACCCAATGAAGACAATCCTAAGGTTTCTACTACAAAATCATAAAAAGACATTAAATATCCACCAACCGTAAGATCTTTAAAAGGTTTTTTTTACTTACGCCCCTCTTTTTGTGGTCATGCACGTTAATATTTTAAAATACATTTTGGTGTAAAAAAAGAGTACGTTTTGTTACTAACATAAGAAATCTCCATTTTTATTAGGAAATGGGAACGGGGTTTCTGAACGCCCACAATTTCAAAATAAACCAATAAAATAACCGCGTAACCTTAGCATCTATTTCAATGCGTACTTTATGATCAGTTGCATGGATAGGAATTAAATTTTAATTTAGAATTAAGTTAATAACATCAAAACCTTCTATCGACATGTTACATATGGTTGAAATCAGAAAAAGAAGCTGTCTGAGGGTGTTCACACCCAACACGGCGCGGATGAGAAATATAAAAATCGATAATGGCCGAAAAGCCATATAAAACACACCAATGAGCAGAAGATCAATCCCCTATCTTGTATCTCTAATAATAAGCGAAATTTCCATAATGAGGGCCGAAAATGAATCGGCCTGGTTGGAGAAGTTATGAAGTAGATTATTATTACAATGTTTTTGCAAGCGCTATTGGGGGCTACGGGAATGGATGGAATAGATGATGCTACTTTTATTGTGCAATAATTACGAAGAAGTTAATTTGTTGTTATTGTTAAAATGTTAAACGGTTAATATTGTCGCGAATAACTTACTTGCTGCGCTGTATCTCACAGGAACTACGCTTTTACTTACACTACCCGACAAAAACATAGACGCGGTATAGTTTCTATTTACGAAACAAAGTTTATAGATATTATATAAAATGTAAATGAGGGTTATTAATACTTGTTATGTAAATAGTCCATTTATAGATATTTCTGGGTATTTATTGCTTGATGAGGGATAATTGAGATTTTCCCAGATCAAAATAGGAATTTTAAATGCGACAAAAATTTAGACCCCGTGCATTTATTACATTAATATAAGCAAAAATGGTTTAATTTGATACTTCTCTTTATATGCAGCGGTTGTGCTGGTAAAGTGTACACATTCCACCACGAGAAATTATATTTTATAAAGTGTTTGCAATATGGGTAGAAAAAAACAATTATCCTTGACAGAAAGGGGTAAAGTTCTAGCCTGGCACCAGGATGGTGTTAGTAAGAAGGAAATTGCTCGTCGGTTACGAAGAAGCGATCATTCCGTTAGAAATTTCCTAAAAGATCCGGAAAATTACGGCAAACCAAAAAGCCAGGGGCGACCGAAAGCTGTAAGTGAGCGGGATAAACGCATGATATTGCGGTGTGCATCCAATTCTTCTGCGTCGGCGAGAGTTATTGCAGAACAGGTGGGGGTACAAACGCACGTGCGTAATGTTCAAAGGATTTTAAAGGTGTCACCGGTAATATCACGGAAGAAAATGTTGAGAAAACCGCCACTTTCGGCGAAACACAAAGAAGCGAGGTTGAGATTTGTTGAAGAACACGTATCCTGGAAGAAACAATGGGAAAAAGTTATATTTTCCGATGAAAATTTATATAAATCTATTAATAACAGACTATTGGAAGTGATTAAGAACAATGGAGGATCTACGCATTATTGATCACTCATTTGTTGATTTTTGTTTTACATTTGCAACAGAGCGTCTAAATTTTAGTCGCAAAAATTGTTTAAACATTGGAGTAATAATTTATTATTTAGTTCATACATTACCGGAGGAGATATTTTTAAATTTATTTTACTTTTACGAATAAAAACTTAATTAGATATCTTGCTAGTTTCGCAAAGAAATGTTGTAACCCTTAAAATCCGTAAAACATCTACCGCGTCTAAGTTTTTGTCGGAGAGTGTACGTAAAAAAGCGTCTACATACTTATACGTAGATGTTTTGAGCACTGGAACTTTTGCAACATTCATTGAGAATATCTAATTGTTGAAAAAAAAAATAGATCAATAAATAGAGCAATTCATCATAATACATTGGTGCACAAACGATCGCAAATATATATTTTAAAGAAGCAATTATTTATTAAAACAGATATTTATTCAATTGCTTGGAAATATTTTTGGGAGGTCATTGAGCAATTTTGTCATAATTCGTCATTTTTGTAGAATCGCTTCGCGTTTATTATTTCTTGTTGGGATGGGAGTTATTTTGATTTTAAATTACAATAGAATGTACTAAATTTCAAATCACACTTACACAAGTAGGTTTACTAACTTGTGCCGAATCACGATTTAGGAATTTAAAGTTTTTCCGTTGACATACTAGGTTTTAGTGACCGTAGGCTCACAGACAGAAGAAGGTAAATACTATACTTACTAATACTAATTCCTACAAGTAAAACCTAGTAAGCTGACTTACATTAGATTTTGTTGCAGTAAGATTGAAAACTTTGTCAACGTCCATTTCTTCAAAGACTATATTATATCCTTACCAGATACTAACATAAATATTCTAGGTAACGATCTGCTAGCGCACATTTTACCAACACTATCTATATACGATCGATAGGATCCCCAAGATAGTCTGGCGCTCCTGCGGTTTAATTATTTAGAAACGGCAAAAATAAGCGTTTTGTTTACCGTTGCGGTAGCGGTCATTCGGTTAATTCGACTCCGCGGAACTTATTGCGCCGCTAAAGCGTTTATTATATGCAGATAAGGTCGGCGGACGACTTGTTGAATCCCATGAAGCTTCGCCCGTATTATCCGGCAGATAATCGAATCAGTATACGATTAATTTTAATATGCAATATAGGAATTTACGTAATATACTATATTAAGCTTTCCGGTTAATTGCCACACGTAAATAAACTGATTACTGTGTGTCGATACATAATTATAAATGAACTCTAACTACTTTTTAGATGAAAATATTCATATGAAGCATTTTATTTATGTAATAACCGTCATAGTTTCGGTTGTCTTCAAATAATCATTTAAAATTGTGTCTTGGGAATCCCAAAAAATTGTCAACTTTTCCGGCTTCTTCGCCTGCACGTTCGCCGGGAAAAACCGGCCGACGTGCAGGCAGAACAGAAATTGCGGAGAAACGGCCGCATTTGGAAGAAAAGAAGAGATAACAACACTTTAGTCGTCGCTATGGCAAATATTCACGAATTGAGGTTCGAATTCACTAGATCTGACCCCCAGCCACTTTTTTTCTGTTTCTCAGGCTTAAGGGTTTGGTTGAAGGACATATATTTTCATTAAACGGGGAGACCATCACATTCGTAAATTGCAGAAAAAAATGCAGAACAAGATGTTTGCTGCAATCTGGACGAATTAATGAAATGGGAGTATCCCCGGGAAAAGCGCATAGACTTATAAGGAGGCTATATTGAGAAATAAAACTGAACTGAATGATAACTTTTGCTCCTTAGCTCTGATGGCATTCAATTCTAGTGGAAATTAATGGCAGTTCATTTTTATCTCAAAGCTATCATTAGTTTTCAATTTTTATCTGAATTAAAATTTACACAGCAACATTACTAAGTACTTGAAAGCTTACCTCTGCAATTTTTCTTTTTTTTAAGCTAAGTGCAATTCAGCAGTTTCTTTGGAAATTAAACTACTAATGTTAGTTAAAAATTTCTATGCAATACTAGAACTCCGTAATTAAAATTTGATGGTGAAAACACGGAACTTTATTTATTGCGTTTATTTGTGTTTGTATAATATATTTATTTCGTTTTTGCATCTTCCGCATTTTAAATCTATGGTTCTTACTTTAAATAAACTCCTTGAACGACGGCTTTAAACACTCTATTAAAATAATTGAGTAATAAATTCCGGGTGCAAGAGGTTACGCCAAGCGAAAACATATCCACACACACGCATAATTTACCGGTTTATTCTCTCTGTAATACTCGCCCTTATCTGCAATGAAAATTGAGCGCGGTAACCTTCTACTTTAGCGCTTTCCTCCGCGGGCGAGAAATCTAAAATTTCCGCATGCGAATAACAATAGTTCGACCTCGTCTGCGAGAATAATCGAAAAAATCGCAGCGATCGCGAACCAACGAAGCAGTATGAACGATCTCGCAAGGATTCCGTTCGATCAAAGAACGTTTCAAATCCAATAATGTCAAGGACGCTCTTCGAGAATCTATACTGCTATTGCCACATTTACAATTAGAACAGATCTTACGCGGGAGCATACGTAAGTAGGTTTCGCGCTTGCTTATTGCGAAAATACAAAGAGAGTGTTGTGATTTGTCTTGAATATTTGGACATTGAATCTAATAAGATTGCTACAAAAGTGAACGTGAGAAAAGAATGTTTTTTTGTGTTGTCACTTTTGGAGGTGATAATTTCGAAATAAATCGGTAGTCAACAGGCATAATTGCTTCGTTTATTAAGTACGCTAAGTACAATTACCTGAAATGGCATTGTTTTTAAATGGCGCCGTATATTTTTCCGCGTCCACCGCATAGGAATTTCTAACATTTTTGTGTAATAATGGGATATGTCTGACTACCGTGATGATTGATGACAATAGACGGAGAATTAATGAACGCTTTTGCTTTTAAACTGTTGATTTAAGGTTTCAACCCAACGTAATTACAAACGTCACAATACCTGAAAAATAAATTGTAACAACACAGAAATGATTGCAACCATGTACCGAATAATAGTAGAAAATCAGCGTTAATTGGCTAGTGAAATGCTACCGACGATCGTTTTAATTTTAACGAAGTATCTGTAAATTTTCACGATCCAGCGTCGGGCGGTTTTTAGTTTCGTTTGTTTCTGTGACCTTTTCATGTTTTTTAATAACCGACCGAACTTCTCTGAACGGCAGTGTACATGAAAGGTGGCTACATCTTTATTGCAGCATTGAAATCTCCACATTTAAGAAATTTTTAAATGGAAGTTCTTCAATATAACATCTTAAACTTATATTGAGTAAAGTAAATACGCCAAATAGTTTGACTAAAAGAATTATTTTCCTTATTTTTTTATAAAGTTTGGTACATAAATGACGCAATATAAAACGTAAACGCAACTCTTATGTATGATGCTATCCCGCTATTATACGGAATATCAATACGCGAAGCAACTTCGATGTTTGCTATAATGACCGTGTAATGCAAATTGTAAGCAAAATTATAAACCAAGGATATAAAATGCTTTACATCATCATTAGTCTCTATACAAGCGAATGGTATACAGTACCTTTTAGTCTTGAGCAACCTTGCAATAGTGATTGAATACACAAATTAATATAATTTATTAACTGTTCAGAAAATATTTTAATGAAAGCGAATCCTTATCACCTACTACTTAACATCGTTTTATCTGCGGGTTGTTAAAAGTTTACTTACCTTTACCTCAATTGTTAACTAAAACGATATCAAACATAACTTTGCTTTTTTAGCCTATAACAAAATGATTTTTGAGCAGATTTGATTATGTATATATGTATTTTTTTTTCACACATACCTACGAAGTAAGTATAACAGGACTATATTCATATATACGTGGGGGTGCAAGGTATCAGAGGGATCAATAATTCTTGCACCGGAAATAAACGAATGTGGACGGAGATCCGCGAATATCGGAGTCGATAAATTTCAACAGTATCCTGTCTAGTTCAGCGATGCTAATGCTTGGGTATTAGCAAAAGATTAAGAACCAACGACCGTAAATAAATTAATTTATGCATAAAAGATTATGAATTCATTTGAAGAGTTCAGCTTCTTCATCTTAGTTTGACTTATCTATACCAATATACTGTAATTGTATAATTCAATAAAAATTCAGTTATATTAAAGGCGAAAAGAGCATTTGATTTGCCCAATTAAATGAGCAACCTATCGTTCGTTAAATGATAAGTAATCAACATGACATTTTTTGATGCAACATTTTTCCGTAATCCTAGAGTTAACATATGAACGGATTGTGTTAAACCTGCACGTGCATAAAGCATAGATACATGTATGAAAACCAACATTTAATTTAACGGATGCGAGTGCAGGTGATTCTTGAAACACCCCATGTTACTTCAACAACAGGTGAAAAGTTTCTAAACATAACGGCCAGGTGTTTCCTAGTTTCGAAGAATGCCACACTTCGATGCCTAAACGAATAGCGAATAGTCCTGCACACACATCTAGAATCAATGATTCTGTAACAGAAATAAAAAAAAATAAACATTACAGTTTGTCTGATGTGGTATTCAGGGTCAGTGTTGTAACTTATGCAATATTTCATTGTTTATGGGAAGCGATATTTAAGATATTGTTTCCGACGAACTTAATGCATTATCAAGTAGGTCACCGCTTTCCTCAATATGTATTCGTGCAGCGTAGCGAACTACCTAGGGACCGAAATAATAGATGTTTAGAGCAAAATCCCTTCATTTTCACAAATTTCTTAGACGATGTACTTTGAAATTCAAATCTGCGCGCAAAAGGTTGAATTTCGGAAAGGGGGAATAGAATTACGGCAAGCATGTACACTGCCGTTCAGAGAAGTTCGGTCGGTTATTAAAAAACATGAAAAGGTTACAGAAACAAACGAAACTAAAAACAAAATGCAATTTTATTGTATGTACAGGTAAAAAAGACAAAAATAAGTAAATAAAAAGTTATTCTGGCCTAATATAACGTACTGAACGTTATATTTTTTTTTCATCGAAAACACCTCCTTTGCTGTTAATCACCGCTCGAACTATTCTAGGCATTCTTTCGATAAGTTTTGCTAAAACGGATTGTGGAATATTAAGCCATTCATGTTGCAGAATATTCCGTAAATGTTCTTGTGAAGTTGGGCATATTTTTCGGATCCTCCTGTCCAGTTCATCCCACAACAACTCTATCGGGTTCAAATCTGGGCTTTGTGGGGGCCATGTCATTACTTTCAGGGTGTGCTGTTCTTCTTGCTTCTTTAGATAGTTCTTACACACTAACGCAGTGTGTTTTGGGTCGTTGTCATGCATGAATGTAAAGTTACGGCCTATTATACGCAATCCTGATGGCACTGCATGATTCTGGAGTATTGCAAAATAATTTTCCTTCCTCATTACACCCTGCACTCTGCATAAATCTCCCGTCCCAGCAAAGGAGAAACATCCCCACACTAACACAGAACTACGTCCTTGCTTCACTGTAGGCACAATGCAGTTCGGGATCACTTTTCGGTTTCAGATCTTCGGACATAAACTCGTCGATTTTCCCCAAAAACCTCAAACTTTGACTCGTCACTCCAAAGCACGTGTTTCCAATCATCTAACGATCAATCTAGATGAGAACGGGTCCACTGTAGCCGTTTTGCTCTGTTGCCCCGGCGTAATAGGGGTTTTCTAATGGCAATGCGTCCATGAAAGTCCGCTTGTTGAAGTCGACGTTTTACCGTACTCGCCGAAACTTGTTCTTCACGGCCGCGATTGACTTCGGCTACTATTTGTGGCGCTGTTAATTTTCTATTGCGTTTGCTTAATAATACAATTCTCAAATCTTCAGCTTTTGTTGTTTTGCTAGATGCTCCAGGACGAACACGATTTTCTATAGTTCCAGTTGTCCGATATCGCTTTATGATGTTATTTACTGTTGAACTTCTCATATTTATTTTTTCAGCAATTTGTCGCCCCGAGTATCCTTCTTCAAACAGCGTAATAATGCGTGAACGTTTTTCTACACTGGTAGGCTTGCCACGTGCTATTTTGAAGTAAATTTTCTAAAAACTTTCGCGCAAAAACGACAGATGCACACCAACACACGTTTAACAGTAAAATTAAGCAAATTTATAGCTTTACGCCTGTGATAAGTAAACAAGAATGATACTGCGGTATATTTCCCAAATGTATTGTTCGTTAATAATCCCCAAACGACCCGTCTCAAAAGATCGGTACTTCCGAGAAATTCGTGGAATGATAATAAAAGAGACTTTATTGTGGTTGTCGCAATATTTCTACTTTACATAATAATTTATGGCTTTAATCCCTTAGAAAAGACTGTATGCTTAATATTTTTCTAATTTTATGTATTAATAATTGTATACAGTGTGATATAATAGATTTTTATTGTATGACCGAACTGCACTGAATGGCAGTGTATATATATAGAGCGTTCTTAAGGTAATCGTTGTACTGCCTTTATCTTTAAACTATTACGGAAAACGTTTTCATAAAAAAAAATTGGAGTTAATTCCTCTTTTTTTTATAACTAGTCATACTAAATTTTGAATTATTCTAATAATTAAATAATAATCTAAAACATCGCTGCTTAAACCCTTGGAAAATGGAAAATGGTGAAATATCAACGTGGCAAGGACGAACCTGAATTTTGCTGATGTGAAGTGCTAACTTAACAAAGAATCAGTTCTGTAATTTTCAATCATAGGTGCATATTAATAATTCTTTTTGATCCTTCCAACTTCAGGGCGTAGTAGTAGACACAGATCCAAATGCGGCGAATACGTACTGCTTCTGCTGTGTGAAGGACTGAGAACTCGAAAGACAAATTGCGCTATGATTATTCGTGGACGGTGCGCATGTGAATAATTAAAGCTGACCCGAAGAGGCGGAGGATATCGAAGAAATTATAGTTTATATACCGCAAATTACGCAAACCTCTAACGTATATGATCTAAGGAATTACGAATTTCGATCGCTTTCAACGTGGAATTTTTTAAACTGAGTCAGTAATAATAATATACTGTAAACAGAATGCCTCGACGGTATGTTAATTACATTAAATTAGACCGCGTTAACACAATGATTGTACACTGTAAAAACAGGATTTAAAGAAACACATAACACGGGACATTTTTTTCCAGTGTACGGTGCTTTTATTTCTAATAAGCGAAGCTAGTAAAAGATCATTTATTCTGTCAAGATATACAGTGTGTTCACAGATGGAGTTGATGCACAAAAAGTGTTTGAGTTGGCATTTAATATTTGGGAAAAACTTATTTTTAGTTTGCTGTCGATTTTCTCGATGACGCGTACGTTATTTTAGCAATAATTGCTACACCATCGTCTAATTTTATTGAATGAATATTCTGTAAAATCATTCGTTTAAACGTAACGTTGAGCGACATCGTAATACACAACCAACTATACGGCATTGGATAACGTCAATTTCGATCCATTCAGTGTTCATTTTAGCGGCGGGCATATGGAACGTAACTCGTAATAAATAATGTCAAGTGCACGCAATGTGCATGCAACATTGTTCGAAAGAGACGGTCTTACTGTTCCGCGATTAACAGGACGTTGAGATAATTTATGTAGATTGGTTGGCGAAGAGGAAATTCCGCAATTTACGGCATTTGGGTGTATTTTCATGAGCAGAAATTGTGGAAAAAAACGGGAATACTGCACGAGTTTAAATTTGGTTACTTCAATGGACAAGAGTTTAAAATTGTAGATTCCGTTAGTGAATGTCGATTAAGCAATTTCTTTCGTTAACAACCGCCTATATGGTAGGCCATATAGGTCAATTCTAGAACAATTAGAGCAACCTGAAACAACTCTCAGAATTTACAATTTCAAAGAAAGTAGGTCGTTTTCTTCAATTTTTTCGGGCAATTTTGACTTTTTTCTTGAGATACCTTAGAACAATGCAAAACAAACTGAGGACAACCTAGAACAGCCGACAGAATTTCAATTCAAAAAATGTGGGGCCAACTTCACACGATACCAAAAAACCAAAAAAAAAACGGTTTTGGCCTGACAATTGGTGCCGATTTCGTTTTATTACATACATTGCTCTTCCCTTGGAACTACTTTGTATCAAATAAATACGCAGACGTTTTAAACATTTCTTACGATAGCGAAAATAATCTATACGTAAGCACAACAAGTATGCATTGTATTTTGTTTAGAGTTACACTGAAACAGAATAAAATAAAAGCCACCTAGTCGCGATGAAACTCAACCGTTCTTGGAGCAACATGGTGTTACCCAAAATATTCATTTTTCGATATCCAGTCAAAATTATTATCCTCATCTTAAAACTACGTGATTGCCTCAGTGGGCTTAACTGCCAAGACTTCTGGCAAAGATTTTCGATTAAATAAGAATATGAAATCGTATATTTTAGTATGCTGTGACACAAACAGCTAACTATGTGCTTCGTATTGCATTTTTCAGACCGTCGTAGTTACTGCGTCCATCATTACCGTAACCATTGTTCACGTTGTGTTTGAAAACTATTCACAAGAAATCTGAAGAAGTTACTGGTGCAACCAGTGGAGGTAACTTGTTTTGACAAGTAATTGGATGGCTGAATGTGGCGAAGGGGCTATTCGACGAGATCGCCGTTTTTTGAAGAAATTTGACTGTACTGAAGAAATATGCTAGATATGGAATCGAATAAAACTAACTACCTTGTGTCGGGACGAAGTTGGCCAACCAAGGTAAGTTATTCCTGCTCAGAATTTTCTATTTAATGAAAAACGTAGCAGTCCATAGATATATACATACTTCAATTATGTGATTAAAATCGATAGCTTTATGTAAATTTTAACAATTGAAGCCATGCATACAATTCTCCATGTACTTATAAGGTATGGAACATGTGCGAAATCACCTACTGATCTACGATTTATTTAAAAATAGTCGAAATAATGTAACCGTTGATATGTCACTACTGTATCTGGAATGACATCAACAAACTATTAATCTAGTATAAATAAAAAGATTTTCTTTAGGGGCAGAATATATTGATTTATATCTCTATTTTTTTTATTAGCTCTGCTTGAATTTGATATTAACTTTTCGAAGAACTTGCGTCCTTTGCCGTATATCTCCTAACTTTGTTTAGTATTTTATTTTAATAACTCTGATCTTAAAGATACGTGTTTTATTATTTATTGCACTCACTTCTAATATCATGAAATATAAATTATCTTTGTTATTTCGTTCAAATCTACTGTGCACTGCTCGGACAGCACAACTCAGTTAACAAGATTATGCATTAGAAGGATGTAAAAATGAAAATGAATTGATATTTTTATTGACACATCAAAAACAATTCTTTTACAAGAAAGATATTAAAAAAGGCAATTGTAAAATTATACCAATCTTATAAATTTTCTTTGTTTTTCGTGACCGCTGCACTGGCTAATGGTGAAAACTCGAAGCCCATAAAAATAGCAATAATAATCGCCTCACAAAATTTGCCTCCCTCCTGTGTGACTTCCATCTACGAAGCCCCATTATTTACTATCAAGTATTACCAAGATTAATACAACCTGTACTAAAATAGACAAAAGCCATGTAGCAACATGTTGTGTCAAATTAATAACTTGACCATTTAAAGAAAATACAGCTTTATTAGAAAAACTCTTAATTCTTAATTTTATCCCTGCGCGCTTATCACGGCAACTACTTTTAACGTTATCTTTAACGGTAGTTATTCACCTCATTCTCTCTACTCTCTACACACTGTGGATTGATTAATAAACGGACGGTTTTGGTATTTATCACTGAATGTGTTACAGACTTCTCTACGACTTCTAGTTTTCCACGTTCAAGCTCAGTTTTGTTCTTCTAATACAAGATGACTCTCAGTTGTAAAGAAGAAATTATGCCAATGTCTGTTTACCTTCAAAAACACTGATTCAATTATCAAAATTCCATTTGGTTAACAAATTCTTTATGACTTTAATGTCGGCGCATGTACATACATAGTAAATTTATAAAATCTTCAAATTGATTTGCTTCTTTATTGCGCAAGGGTGCTGTGTTGATAAGTGATCAATAAAAGTTGATTTTCTAGCTTGTAATAGAACACAACGTTCATTTTCGGAATGCTAAATAATGCGCATGCAAAAACTAAAAATATCTCCAACAATTCCAGTAGCCAATCCCAAATCGGTCGCTTGCGAACTTTTGAATAACTATTTTGAAAAAGCTAGTTCGGCGTCATTGTCCTCGTCAGCCCTCGGAATATAATCTGTAGGTATCGCTTTTTTTACGGTTAAGTTTCGTAAAAGTCGCCACTGCTAAATACTAGATGCATGTGACGAGAATGACGAGAATTCCGGCGTCGCGTTCATTAATCGATGAAATGCGACCACCACGCGGAGAAGCGATAGCGAAAAATATCATCGATCCATGATGATGCTACCCACCATTGCGGACCAAAGCTTGAATTGGAGACGGTGGCAGGCGGTGTGGGTCTGGATCGATACGATATTCATTACGAATATTCCAGCTAGTTCGACATAACCTGCACAACGGTCGTTGGCATTGTCGACGTTTCTGAACACAGGAAGCCGGAAAAACATGGAAGACGAGAAAATGAGGAATCCTTTTATTTTTTTTTTACTTGCTTAGTAGATTAGATCTTTAAGGGGGTTAATGGTGATCAAAAAGTTGATAGCCGAACATGCTACAGAAAACAAGACAAATAATGTTGTATATTCTTGAACGAGGTGATCAATTTTAAGCAAAATATTCAAAAAAAGGATGTAAATACATCAAGCACACCCATCAAACTAATTAAAACAGAATTTTTGTGACATGGTTAGCGTGCTTGTTGCTGATACGGCTTCATATCAGATATAGCGAGTTCCTCCAGTTTGTTAGAGTTGACTAAATGTGGAATCAGTAATGGAGTGTAGCGAACGACAAGAACACAGGGAACAGACTTGGCTTATTTATTTGTAGATTTAAAATTAGTACAAAGTTCTATTACAAAAAAAATGGAAGACAACACTGATAATAGCATTGTTGCTAACAAAAACAATTAAAAATGAATCACAATAATTCCAACAAAGTTATTCGTATAATAATTATTCATCTACAGCGATGTCGGAACAGAATATTTGAGTAATTAGGGTCTGAATTTTAGTTTGAACATATTGTAACGCACGCTTTCTATTATGCATGGTTCGGACGATCACGCTGTGTGTTGGAACAAAAATAAACATATTCAGCACATTACGCGTAAAAAATGTACACGATAAAATCGTAATCACGACATTCACCTATTTCCGATATAGATAACTCAGTAGTCTGTGAAGATAATTGAAATCACGTGATTGGTTATTTGTAGTAACAAAATTCATAAACTTCGCCAAATTTAACCTTGTACTCTGCCTCTTCTAATAAGCTAGGTCCTGCTTAGCCAAAACGACGTATCTACATACAAAAGTCGTATCTAGATTATCTAGCTTTGCCCGCTTATTAGTCTCATTTTTCCGAATTTCGACACTCGACTTTTAATTAAACATTACTTCGATACACTATGCGGCGGCCGCGTCGCCAGCATTTCAGAGTGCGGGAAACCGGAAGAAACGGGAAAACAAGAAGGACTAGCGTCGGTCGCCACTTATCCGAAAAATACAAAGAGAAGTCCTCCGTGCAGAAACGACGAATTTCCATCGAAAGACGCAAAGGACGAAATAAACTTAATAAACGGTGATGGTATGACGAGAGAAAAAAAGTAAGAGCGAAGACGAACTGGTGGGAATGACGAAACGGAGAGAGACCGAGACAAATGCGAATCGATTCAGGTAGAGTTGCGCTATCTAGCGGCCGAAATCGGAAACGAATGCGAAGGCGCCGCTTCGTGCGAGTAGGTAAACAATCCCAGGCACGAAACAAACATCGGTTCGGTTCACTCTTAATAATTCAAAGTTACGATGGATTGTGGGGCTCTCGTTAGGAGTCATTTAGTTACGCGGCGGAATATTAAACTAATTCGGGATTTTGAGCTTGTCCGCCGTGGCATTTCGTTTTCGTAATCGATATGTACGGCATGTACCGACTTGTATGTGACGTAGCATAATTAAATATTTCTGCAGATTCACCTATCTACAATAATGATTTGATTGTATTAAAACTCAATTTGAACCATTTCAATAATAGACACTGGAGAGAAGAAGCAATTATGTTGTTTACAATCTACAACAGAGGACATTTTTAAATATACAAGATCCTTTTAATTCTTATCGCTTTTAGTGCACAACGTTCCGTTTTTTCTATATTTCGTTGAATTTCAGCTGTATTATGTATTACATTATTATTTTACTGCGGATTAGTTAGCAAACATAATGTATTGTGTGATTTTTTTATATCTGACCGTACACGAAATACGTGCGTGTGAAAAATGCTGCTTTTAAAAATAACATCAATTGCATATAAGCCCCTAATGGCAGCGACAAAATTATTAGAAAATAATGAAAACGACATAAGGCTGATGAATTTATGTAGTACGTAAAATAATGCAGTAATGCTCTTGTTTTTTTCCCTTCAGGAATTTCACAATTATCTTGCAAACTGTGGAATATGATGGCGGACATTTGGAGCGCTTACTCTACTTTATAGTTTCCTTTCATTTTTCAACATTATCTTTATTAACTTACAATAAACCACTGCCACAATGCTCTTTCGAAATATTTCTGAATATAAATCTTACCTGTGTTAAAACTACTTATTTTTGTTGTGCATTTTTTTTATCTTCCATGCATTCCATGCATGGACGCGTTTTCTTTAAAAATCGAATATATACGCGTTTAACGTTATTACAGAAAATAAAATAAATCCGTCAAATTATCCAGGAAGCGTGATAATGATTTTGACTATCTTTCTGGATCTAATTAGATTAACGCAAAATTTTGCATCTCTATCCTCTGATGCTGTGAGTGCTTTAGTTAGTAGTGCGGATGCCTTTATACAAAATGGTGCACAAGAAAGACAGGAGCATTCATTCCTTCTTTGTAATAAATTTATTCTTCCGCAATATGTTTTTGCTGGTTATCGACTACCTTAACGCTCAATATGATGTGTACGTATTTAACATTTCACGGCGAACTACATCTCGGCGACAATTAGCAACAATGTATCACGCAGAACGAATCACCCAGATAAAGAATAGCCTTATTCTTGGAACAACAATGTTATTCGATGGTACAATTTAAGATTCTTTTCTTATTAGCATAATCTGAAGTAAATTCTCATTTTTAATATACCCACAGTTAATTTCCGTATTGCCACTACAAGCACGTCTATTGTCATAAAATTTGAAAGAAACCAATTTTTGTTCGGAAGTATTAAAATGGAGATATACACTGCTGTTCAGTGAAGTTCGGTCATACAATAAAAATCTATTATATCACACTGTATACAATTATTAATACATAAAATTAGAAAAATATTAAGCATGCACTCTTTTCTAAGGGATTAAAGCCGTAAATTATTATGTAAAGTGGAAATATTGCGACAACCACAATAAGGTCCCTTTTATTATCATTCCGAGAATTTCTCGGAAGTACCGATCTTTTGAAACGAGTCGTTTGGGGATTATTAACGAACAATACATTTAGGAAATATACCGCAGTATCATCCTTGTTTATTTATCACGGGCGTAAAGATATAAATTTGCTTCATTTTACTGTCAAACGTGTGTTGGTCTGCATCTGTCGTTTTTGCGCGAAAGTTTTAAGAAAATTTACCTCAAAATGGCACATGGCAAGCCTACCAATGTAGAAAAACGTTCACGCATTATTACGCTGTTTGACGAAGGATATTCGGGACGACAAATTGCTGAAAAAATAAATATGAGAAGTTCAACAGTAAATGACATCATGAAGCGATATCGGACAACTGGAACTATAGAAAATCGTGTTCGTCCTGGAGCATCTAGGAAAACAACAAAAGCTGAAGATTTGAGAATTGTATTATTAAGCAAACGCAATAGAAAATTAACAGCGCCACAAATATCAGCCGAAGTCAATCGCGGCCGTGAAGAACAAGTTTCGGCGAGTACGGTAAAACGTCGACTTCAACAAGCGGACCTTCATGGACGCATTGCCATTCGAAAATCCTTATTACGTCGGGGCAACAGAGCAAAACGGCTACAGTGGGCCCGTTCTCATCTAGATTGGTCGCTAGATGATTGGAAACACGTGCTTTGGAGTGACGAGTCAAAGTTTGCGGTTTTTGGGGAAAATCGACGAGTTTATGTTCGAAGATCTAAAACCGAAAAGTGATCCCGAACTGCATTGTGCCTACAGTGAAGCAAGGACGTAATTCTGTGTTAGTGTGGGGATGTTTCTCCTTTGCTGGGACGGGAGATCTATGCAAAGTGCAAGGTGTAATGAGGAAGGAAAATTATTTTGCAATACTTCAGAATCATGCAGTGCCATCAGGATTGCGTATAATAGGCCGTAACTTTACATTCATGCACGACAACGACCCAAAACACACTGCGTTAGTGTGTAAGAACTATCTAAAGGAGCAAGAAGAACAGCACACCCTGAAAGTGATGACATGGCCCCCACAAAGCCCAGATTCGAACCCTACAGACTCGTTGTGGGATGAACTGGACAGGAGGATCCGAAAAATATGCCCAACTTCACAAGAACATTTACGGAATATGCTGCAACATGAATGGATTAATATTCCACAATCCGTTTTAACGAAACTTATCGAAAGAATGCCTAGAATAGTTCGAGCGGTGATTAACAGGAAAGGAGGTTTTTTTCAATGAAAAAAAATATAATGTTCAGTACGTTATATTAGGCCAGAATAACTTTTTATTTATTTATTTTCGTCTTTTTTACCTGTACATACAATAAAATTGCATTTTGTTTCTAGTTTCGTTTGTTTCTGTAACCTTTTCATGTTTTTTTAACAACCGACCGAACTTCTCTGAACAACAATACATCGACATTATATTAAACTACAGACATTAGAACACTATCAAATATTAGAAATTACCATTTCCATAATCAGCAAAACATAATATAAACCAAGATTATAGAGAGCTCAAGAAACCAACTAAACTAACTAATTAATTCAAATTAACTAAGTTCAACAATAATAAAAATAAAATCGTTTCCCGAAATTAGGGTGTAAGTATTAACTTATTTTGCCACAATCTTGTCAATAAAACAGTAAAAAAAAATTAACGGCAGTTACATCGCAAATACTAACTATGGAATTTCAACAACTGCTAAAGACAATGTTGAAAATATTAACATGTTTCTTTTTTATCGAAATATCACTTGATTTGTGTAGAACATCCTTATTGTGAGGACCGTATTACATATTGAAAAGTATTCTTCTAGCCTCTATCAAGTCAAGCATGTACGAAGGGGACCATATATCCAATATACTCAATTAAAACGTACAAATACGTTTGTCATAGCGCATTTTATATAACGTAGCCACCCTTTACTATTATTTGTTTGAATTTTTTCTTCTCTTCTTTACACTGTAAGAACGGTCGTAAAAATAACGGTTTTTCTGTAATAATTGTTGCATTATCGCGTCCCCGTCATTCTGCAGAAGGCATTCAGTGAATACCATTTCGTGAATCACATACATATGTATGCGTATCCGTACGTCTCATATATGTGCGCTCGCAAACAATATGTTCCTATTGTTTTGTAAACGTCGCAACTCACATCCTGTTTTTTTTTTCTCGTTTATATGCTTCTCGTAACCGTACATCATACGCATTTTTCTTTAATCGCGACAAAACTTCGCCTTCGGAAAACTGTAATTTTATACGACATAGTTTCCGAGACTTACATAAAGCCTGGACTAATGTTTATTAATGCACCGTCGAGCAAATCATTCACTACAGCCATCTACGTATATTAACGATGATAAAGGATAAGCGACGGTTTCTTAAGAAAAGTGGCATGACCCCGTATAATATCAACAGTTGACCTTTTGTAATTTCGCTAATTTTTAAACATTATAACATTTCTTATACATGCAATTATTTTCCTCAGTTTGTATTATTTAAAAAATGCTATTCGCTTACATTTATAATATAAATAACATTTTCTGGTCTAGTGGAAGTGATACTGTGAAGACTCCAGTTAATAAAAATTTCCTTATTTTTAGTTTATGCAATGTACGAGGGAGGATGAAATATGAACCGACCTGTCCGTCCTGGCTGTGAAAAACAACCATGAGGGTGGAGATTAGTGATGGTCTCATACACTCATACAACCGCGGAAGATTAGCGAATCGTTTGTGTTGAAATTTCACGATAGCTATACTGGCATGTTATGAACCGAAAAGAAAGCGTTTCTGCAGAGTGGATGCATCATCGTACATCAGAATCAAGTAACGAATATAGGGTTGTTTTGAATTTTTTACACGGTTGACAAACCATTTATGCTGACTATTACAGCGACCTTTTATGGCGCCATCAAGTAGCTTAAAAACGAGGTGGATGTCCCATTGGCGACATTTAGGACAACACCCAACCGCCCCCTAATATAATCCAAACTATCAGAAATGCGCTGCACTATCTTCGTGTACACTCCATAAAATTCGGACCTCTTACCGTGCGATTATAACATATTTGGCCAACTGAAAGATGCAAGTTTTCGGCGACAGTGCACAAGTGTAACAGATGGCTACATACACGTCCTCCTCGTTCATTATAAGAAAAAAGAAATAATCAATTTACCTACTGGAAAAAATGTAGGTATTCGGAGAGACGGAATATGTTGTAGAAAAAAAGTATTGTTCATTTTATGTAATACTGATTCAATAAAAAGTTATTGAGAAAGGTGTCGGTTTAAATTTTATCTACCCTCGTACTTTTTTATAAAATACACAAGTTTTTCAGTTAAAAAGAAAATGCAAACTTTTTTGGTTGTGCACACCATCTCATCAACAAGAACTAAAGTATCTTCTTTTAGTGCGATTCATAAGAAAAAATTGAAATGGATTTATAAAAAGTAATTCCTTTTATTAAAAAAAACGTCCTTTATTAGACGATAAAAGTAACAAGGTTTAATTATGTAATAGATAACGATATATTATATTATAATAATACTCTTTATTACAATTATATATCAGATAATCAAATAATAAATATAGAATTTGTTTATGTGGATTTACGTTTCTCTGCGGGCTCGGAAGATTGTACTTTTCTCAATGGAAATTTTTTGTCAACGCGGTTTCTTCCTTGTTATGACTAGAGTGGTGACGTTGCGTGCAGTTTGTCATTGGCGTTACGTTCGGTGGTAGACTAAGTTTCCCATGTGTGTAACTCGCCACGTAGGAGATAGGCAGAGAGCGACGGCAGTATTGGCAGTACTCGTGTTTTCTCGACTCTCGGGGAAGCCAGTAGGCAACACGAACCCATTCTCATGAGACGAATAAACACGAGTCCGTCTAGTCTGCTAATTTCGCGAAGCGCACGGAAAGTGGCGAACTTTAGTTATGGGGTTTGACTGTGTGTGCAACGTGTCTTGTAAGTTTGTAGCTAATGTTTTAGAAGGAACATGCTCTACATTGTTGCATTTTTCGAATGTTATTGGTATTTTCTTTTAAGTCGACAAAGTCTTATAAAAGTCGCCATTTCTCCGAAAGTGCAGTTTAGACAGGTACGATTTTGGTACCTGAATTAGGTATAAAAGGACCTAATGACCAATTTCAAGGGTGTAGAGTGTCTTAAGATATTCAATCGTAGCATTCACCAAATTTGGAGTAAGGATAGCTACGGAAAACCTTATTCAGAGTTGCGAGCCCAGGGTTCGAACCCGATACCCCAAGACTGATAGCGCTAAGCGGTTTTCTATAGCGGTATCGTTCTTTGAAAGATATTAAACTAGAAATGATATAGTAAGAAGACCGTATTTCTATGTGTGTGTCAAATACTCAATATTTGCCGTATTTTCGGAATTTCGCATACGTCGGTACATGAGTATTAATTTCCTATACGGTGGATACAAAAAAAAAAATATCTTTTTGGTGTTTGAATTGGGCAAAGTTCAGTGTTCCATGCTACACACCTTGTATATTTCAAAGGAGTTTTAATGCCATGTCTAGATAGAACCAAGTGTGCAATTTAATCTCGCAAAAATTATTCACATTTCGGACTTTTTTAAGGAAATAGATATATTTACATCTAGGTGATTGAAAGCAAAAATTTCAGTGAACAACACTGAAGTATCGGCATACTCCGCACCAGTTTAATTAGTCCGGAACAGCTGCATTATCAACTGCATGACCAAATCAGATATCCTGAAATCTGCTGGAAGTAGACATATGAAATCTATATTGTTTGTTTATTTCTAAATATAGGAAGTAAACCAATAAAAATACAGGTGTTTCGTTTAAAATAACAAGCACTTAGGTCCTTGGTTCGCTACATATCGATCATCCTGTGTATCTACGACCAGTTTTGAGCTAATTGTTCATTCTCAGGCCAGTTATAAGATAGAACTTTTTTTTTTTGGGATGACGGCCCAACGGGGTGTATTAAAACCATAATCTATGTCATGAACGTTAATATCCTATTTGAATTTTACATTTTCTTTTTTAGCATCTGCAAATAAATATCTATGCAGCAATTTTATTATTATTTAAAAATTATTTGAAAAAGTTGTTTCTGAAAGAATTTGGGGCTTCTACCAATTACATAGTTTCTACAATTTCTGATGTTCGGAGCACCTGTATATTGACGCGAGTGTTAGGGAATCGAATTCCAATCACTAGGTAGAAGTTTAGTCCGCTTTAAGTAAAAAACCGCATTTTCTTTTCAACCCAATTTGTGCTAGTGCTCTATTTGCTTTACAATTAAAATTTAATCTTGACTCGTTCTTGTACAATGAACATATGCAGGTACATACATTGTCTATGGTACCGTATGAATACTTATGAATATGTCTACATAAATACCTACATAGGTAAGCCGTCGAGTATATAGGATATAACATTGCCATTAAAAAAGCAGCGAAGGAGCGCATACATGGGAAAAATACTTGGGTACTGCTAGTGTTGTTGAATCGACGGTCGGCAACTAATATGACATGACACACATCTATATATTACAATGACCGTTTCTCCGTTCCCTACCAACGAATATCTACCGCTGGGCCGTTTCTTTCTAGCACGCTGACGTCAGTATTTACCACTATTTTCGGACGAGGCTGATGCCAGAGAGCGCGCGCGGCAGGGATACAAAGATTCACCTCGGATCTCCAGGAAAGGAAATTGTCCGTTCACGCGGTACTTGCCTTAAATAGAGATTTGTTAAGAGTTCGAATCGTACGTTTCCGCAGTGTAATACTTTATGCATGCATACGTTTCGACAGAGAACGTAAAACCAACTTTTGAAGATGTGTAAGTGGCAGGTATAATTTTTTCCCGCGTTATACGAGGATCACTTCCAAAGAACAACGTTGGGAAAGTATTTCCGGTGGAGGGGTGATTTAGTTTCTTGGTATCGATCGTACGATATGTTTTAGCCTGTTGTTTGCGTTCGTGCGTTCTTTGTTCTAAAATTAACTTAGCCATTGATTTTAAGATGTAAAGCGAAAAAGCAATCACCATCGTATTAAATTATATATCTTGCATAGTTTTTATTATTTGCATCTATTAACATTTTGCAACAGTTAACCATGGAGAAATTAATTTAAAGCAATTGTGATTGTGAAGCCATAAATAATATATTTAAATTGTTGCATAAACTTGATCAGTTAAATGATCCCATAAATAAAAATCAAGGCGGATAAGATCCGAAGATCTAGATAAAAAAAAACTAAATCTATTGGGGCCAATCCATCGATCTTCCAAAGTATTTGTTATTTCCCAATATTTAATAAAATATATATTCGTATAAATGTTATGGTTAATTGGAAACTTCACAATCATATGGGGCTTCTTCAGGAGAGGTAGGCCACAGTTAGCACGGTAACTCAACGTGCGGAGATACGAGTGCTATTACTGATGGAAGGACGATGGATATCTATCATTAAATACCTCTTTCACTCCGCGTGCTGTCTCCACTACTGCTATACTACTTGCCATTTTCAGACTTAAAAAATAATCAGAGTATATCTGGCAAATGAAGATGATCTTCTGACATTTTGTGTGGAAGTAGACTTTTTGATCTACTACCTAGTTAAAAAAAAAATCATTTAATTTTAGCATCCTGCAGAGCGTGTTTCACTAAGAAAAAATCGATTTGGTTGGATTGAATATTCGTAAACTAGATCTTAAATTCTGAACACGCGGTATGTGATAAGCTAAATGTTGCGTTATCATTAAAGAGTATTAACCTTTCGTTGCCTCCGGTACAAATTCCTTCAAATCGTACTTCTGAAAATATAATTTGGCAAAACGTAGGGCACTCTGCACCTACATATTTCAAATAAACTTTAACGTTTTCGGTACTAGACTAATTATTTCATCTTTAGGTTGTATATAAAAAGCTTTCTCGTAATTTATCTCTTTTAACGGTCTCCTACGATTAATTCAAATTAAATTTCAACAAGAAGATAACGCAGAGCATTCTATATTAAATGTACACCCACAGTGAACAGTAAGCCCAGTGGTGCAGACGATACGGTGTGAAAGTCTTTAATGAGTTTCTCTTTTAACATTATTTAAATAATTTAAATACATTTTTGACTGTAATCGTCAGCTTTTAAAAGTACGAACAATATTCCATAGATCTAAAAGTAATCAGATCTGATTGATCACGTAATAGTTACGCAAAAAAGATATTGTTGAATATTCAAGACGTTGTTTGTAATTTATATGATACGCCCACTTTTAACACGTGGTACAATCACCTACGCACACACTTTTTGTTCTTAATTTCAAGTTACATAGAAGGTTAAAGTTCTAATCTATAACATTGTCAGAGACAATGGCAATACTAAAGCTTTAAAGTCTGTAAATAATTGAAACGACAATTTAACAAACTTCCTCTGAGGCATTAACGTGTAAAAATTGTATCTGTTTACTATCAAATCTTTAACAATCCCAAAATTATTCGAACGAGATAATAGTTTCAACTAATACTAATAATAATGAAAGGAACATACGTCTAAACATGGAGCTCCATAGAACTAGACACGCGAGCATTTTGCGAGCATCCCTTTAATATTTTATGTAGCAGTCAATTTTCTTTGTAATTTACATAAAATGTATGTAAATAGAGAAACACGTTTAAAATTTCCGGGAAAAAAATGTTTACTTTTGCAAGTGAGTATATTGTTGCTTATGTATTCAAGTTTATTTATATCTACTGTAAAAGAAATAGCGGAACATACAGCCATGGTCATATATTTTAGATACCCACAGAAAAACACCCAGTATACTATAATATTAAATTTCAAAGGAGATAAATATTGTACAGGAAGGTATGTGCACTCATATTATTATTTTATATAATTACAATCTCAATTTTCAATTTTTCTAATACTTATTATTATTATTATTTATTATTATAACATTGGGTCTACCTTTTAATTGTTCGAACCTTTGATTGAACCGTTCAAGTAGCACAAATGCTTTTCTTTTAATTTAGTAATATGGAACTGTCTTTTAAAATTGTTCGATTAAAGGTTGGGCTTCATACAAATATGATTTTGATGTGTTACTTTTGGGGCACAGTGTATAAAATTTAATATAATTCTTTCCGAAGGTGTCTAACGTATGTGTATCAGATTGGTTATATTTTCAAATTTTATTACGTTGTCAGATTGATTTTTGTTATATTTTATCGAACTGTTAATCGATCGAGCTATTACTATTAGTAATTCGTTGCAATTATTCAGTTGCTAGTTACCGGAGTCGTGTCTTGTTTCGTTTGTTTACACGTTGCTTTTCATTGGTTAATTTTTTGGGTTTACGCCAATATGAAAGGGATCCTAAAAGATTCGTTATAACTTGCAGTTAGTATTTTACATGACCTTTAATTCGTTTGTTATTTTAGATTCATATGTTTACTGTTAATGTAGATGACAGCTAGTTTCGTGGTAAAGATTATAGATGCGATTTTTTTATGATCTAGTATATAATATTGGATATATTTCTATTCAAATCCTTATGTAGTTATATCTTATCATATAAATCTATAGCAGCCAGATAAAACAATTTTATGCAAGAAGCCTGCCTTTTGTCGAGTACAAGTCCTTGCTTTTTCCTTACTTCCCCACTTCCTGCATCAAGATTATTTTATCACATCATACTGTGAGTGGCATGATAAATGAATCGATATGAGCGTTATCAGAATTGCAGTCTCATGTAAATTGCAGCACAAAAATTTCGGGGAATATAACCAAATCCTCCACGGCCGGCGTCAGTTAAAACTAAAATTGCATTAAACATTCTAAGTCGGGTAGCGACGAGCTCGTAAAAGAGAGAAGGCATCGTCTAAAATCTTTATCTGTTTGCTCTCACCAGCGAGACGTGGCTAATAAGTAGAGGACAATAATTGGGCGCAAATACAATTTGGTATTCCGGATCATAAAACGCGTAATCAAATTTCTTGTTCATAATTTAATACTTTGGTTATTTATTTAAGTAGTGGGGTAAAATTTAAGGAATTTTCGAAATTTTACAAAAGACTTAAATTGCCAGAAATTGGGGTCGTGAATTCGGGAGTGTCCCTAGACACTCTTTCGGCACTTTAGAAATTATCAGGATGTAAAAATGAAAATCACTACTAACCTTAAATTTTCGAAATTTTCACTACATAAACACCATGTTTTCATAGTAGAAATGTCTTTCGGGTGATGTCGCGTAGTTAAAATTTTACTTGACGTTTCGCTGACCATGCTGTCAGCTTCTTCAAAGGATTTCTAAAGACTGGTGGACCATACGCGACATCACCCGAAAGACATTTCTACTATGGATTACGGTCGTGAAAGCCTACACTCAACTACTATGTTTATGTGCTTCTGGCTAACACAGCTTCTTGGTTATTATTTCTACGAACACACTTTTAACCTTTTGGGTTGGAATATTTAAATAAACTCTGTAAACTTGGAGGATATTGATATAGAAGATACCTGGACGACATTCGGACATAAAGTCACAAATAAAATTCGCATTGTTTACAACTATTGTTTGATTAAGTTGGCAATTGTTTTATTCCATTGTCACGTCTACGATAATTTTTACCCATTTAAAAAATTCTCCCTTGGTCGAACTTCCGAGAACGATAGGTTTGTTTTTTAGTCGTTTTAAAATTAAAATTGTTAAAGAAGATAAATGGAAGATAAATGGAGGAAATTTTTGCTTAAGTGTGCGCGTGTGTCTCCTCTTAAGCGCCCTAATCCATCACCGACTTGATTTATAGAATTAATGAGAGCATAATACAAAAATAGGACAAAATCAAAAAGCAAAAATTGTTGCTAAGTATAGCATTCATCACTTTTTTTGATTAGAAACGAAAAATGCAAACTTTTACGTTTGACTATACGCTGTTCAAACAGACCTATGAAATTACGCATGTATACGGTTAAATAGATACGATAATGTTTATACGTCTACAGCTAACTGCTTTTGTTTACTTATCGTCTCCATAAAATTATATAACGTTAGATACTCAAAATTTACTCGGCGCATTAAAATAGTGGGCGAACCGCTAACGTACGCCATCAACACGGTAAAACTTGATTATCCGCGATTATATTACTCACGAATTTTATAAAAATAAACTGCTTGTATATTTCAAGGATGTCCTACGAAAAATGAGTCAGTCTGTCAGTGAGTATGGTACTACGGCTTAGAAATAGAGGGATATATCTTGTTTGTTGGAAATTATTCTATATACGTAATATGTATATCCGGCGACGAATGATATATACGTATCTGGATATTTATTTCAAAAATGTAACAGATGCCAAATGAAACATTTGAAAAATTTGTTTGAATCGTGACTTACTAATTTTCTTATTATTAATAGTAAATCTATTTCAGAATTTAGAGCAAATATCCAATTTTTCGTTGTGATTTCGTTAGCCGCAGCATATTTCTTACGCTGTATTATATCATTAATGATAGGGTAATATGGCAAACACAGAAATCACATGCGCACTCCGCATAGGCTTCGGGAAATTTTCACTGTGAACCGTGCGACTGTATCAATGGCCGTTCGTGATTTTTTTCACGAGGGAGGCTCAATTGTTAAAAAATATTATCTTTTAACTTAATGATCTTTGAATAAAGTATAGGAATTGCTGACAGATTTTATTAATTTTTGAAAAGTGTTAATTTTTATCTGTAAAGTTGTATACTTCGAATGAAGAGAGCTACTTAGTTATCGAAGCTATCACCGTCTAGATCTGCTATAGAATCCTGGCCATCTTTATGTTTCTGGCAATCTGACGAAGTCTTTCGCATTTTATCTTGCGCTTCAACGAAATGAGATCGCTAAGAAAACAGAGGAAACCTACACATTCTGCGGTATTTACGGAACTGGTGGCGCATATGCAGTCTCTCTCTAGCGCCCTGGGATAGCAGTCTCGGGGTACAGGGTTCGATCCACGGGTTTGTAACTCTCAAAAAAACGTTTTTCCGTAGTTTTCCTTACTTCAAATTTGGCAACGCCTTAGGGTGCAGGTGAAATAATAACGGTTAAGTCTTTAACATTTGCAGAAAGTTGAAAGGAATCAAACCCACTATACACACCTACTTTTTGGGTGTACAGAAATTAGTTTCGGTAGATACCCGTTTCTTTTACATACCCATCCATTTCCATATTTATCCAACTGCCTATATATATGTAATGTTAATAAATAGTGAATCAAAATGAAAAAAATTGCATATGGAACTCGCCCAGCATCAGAGTTGAGATTAGCTTTTTATTTTGTCAATTTAATTCAATTGTTTGGTGTTTTTAAACTGCCGAAAGAGTATCGGGGAGACAAACCCGATTTTACAGACTGTAAAACACAATATATATGGAAACGGTTGGAGTAATAATATTAATTCTTGGGTAACAAATTAGCAACAAAACAGGAACAAAATATGCCGTTTAGTTCGTATTGATATGTGCGGTGGGACATAAGTTGCAGCGAGTAGCTACGCTAACTTAATTTGCTAACTCGAAAATGGTTGCAGCAACAAAATCAGTACTTTGGTAACAAATTAGCAACAAACTATGCCGCTTAGTTTATATATGTAGCAGAAGTTACAAGGGGTCGCTACGCTACCGTTTTCTCTGAAACGGCTGGTGTAACAAAATCAATCCTTGGATAATAAATTACCAAGAAAATAAGCAACTGGTTTGCTGGTGAGCTTATCGAATGGCTACATTGGATAATTGATATTTAAAAGTATTGGATGCATTCCATTAGGGGAAAAATCATTTAATAACTTCACACTGAACACAATACAAATAAGCTACTTGTAAATTTGCATATTTTAAATATTACTGCTCATAACTTGTTATCCCTCGTGACATATATAACAAAATAAGAAACAAGTGAACTTCACAACAATTATTGTTTATACAATTTAGCACACGATGTCGGTACTATTCCGCATACTTTCCGCATTCACTTCTGATATTCTCTAAATACTTTCGAACTCGCAGATAGACAGGATATTAGACACGTTATTTTTAGTACTTGTTAACTAGAACTTGTTTTGTAGCTGGTGAGCATGAGCTGGTACATAACTGCAAAGTCCTAATTACGTTGAGCTATTGTAATATCAATTACTTCTTAACAAAACCTACGTAATATTTATTGTGTGTTACAGATCTGTTATTCTAATTTTAGCTGAAGGTTGCACTTGTTGCTATCTGCAGTTTTACATAACAAATTTTATAATTTCCTGATATACAATCAACTGTTATTAATCCTTCTTTTGTAGAAAAAAGGAATTATTTAATTTAAAATAAATCTTTTATTCGAAATGTTAACGTTGGTTTTTAACCGCATTCGATTAGCATAAGCAACTATAAACAATTAATGGTCATATAGCTTAAAATATCTCTTGCGCCTGATGCGCGTGCCCGAAGAGTTACATTCTAATTACAAATTAGTAAAATTGGAATCTTTCATTTTTGAAAGCTCGTGAAGCGACTAGAGATTGGTGCGGGATTTTACAAAACGTGCCGATAAATGGGTATTTCTTTTGTATGCTCTTCCCGGTCACTTATCGCTAAGTTACCCGAAGACTGATTGATCGCTGCGGCGTTTTTTTATCATCTCGTTACACACCTAATTTCTTGCACACCGTTGCTGGCCTCAATATGTTAACTACATAATTTAACTAAAATGGCGCATTTCATACCATACATGGATATTCTAAAAATGTACAAGGGAAAGGATATGCGCTAACTCACTGCCTAAATATAGGAGCGGAAGAAAATAAGTTTCTTTAAATTAATACATTCTGTAAATTTAATAAAAATAAAAATGATATTCGCCACTATTCAAGAAATGAAAATTTGCTTTAAATCAAATGTTCGAAATGCTATCTACCGGTCTCATTGAGTTCTTAGAGTAGTTGTATTTTGCAAGGATGGTATTTTTCTGATTTCAATACACGTCGCACAAAGAATATTAATTTTCTGCTGCAACTTATCAGAATACATCATGAGAATTCTCACCCGCACATAATGTGCTTGCCATGCCCAGTTTTTCTAAATTTTCTTCGAGTTTACTCACTGCGGGTTGGCTAATATTTCTATCTGGATATTTTGCATTAAACAAGTTGCACATTTTTTGCTCTTTAGATGGCTTTTATTCGAGAATGTTGTTAGGTGAGGTATTAACATTTTAATGCTACCATTTAGATCTATCAAAATAAAAAGGACCGGAAGTTGTCGTTTAGGAAAATGTCGATGACGTTATTACATTCTTGAAAACCAGAAGTAGGAGAAACTTAAAACTGACGCAGGAAACCTTATTTTCGAAAATTAAAATTAACTTGTCCGAGCATTTCTCCAAAAGAATAAATTGTTTTAAATTTATTCCATAATTTGGCCGCTGGTCTATTTATTTACACAGCTTAATGTTATCCAACGCCCACTTTATTGATTAAATCATTAAAATAATAAAATGTCTTGGGAAAGAGAAGTGTTGAAATCAATATATTCTGTTATGATATACTTTTTAATTCCGCGATTTCACTCGATACATTTGTTTCGTTATCTAAATACTTTCCGCTCGTTCGACAAATGACGTCCGAGTACATAATAATCCCGACTGATTAACGTAGCGTATAATTTTGTCGATTCGTTACGTAAAGGCGGCTAAACAATTTGAAACGCGCGCATCTACAATAGATTAATAAATCGCCCCATTAGATTAGACAAGTTTGTTGTAACATGTTCGTATTGTGTAAAATAGTAATAACAAATTATAGCGGGTAAAAATGTAGAGGAGTAAAGCATACACTCGATGCCTATTTATATGCTTGTCATTACCGAATTTGTACTTGACGCTATATTCGCCGATTATTTTGCGCGTTGTCCGAAGAACGTAGAGTACACCACACGAATATAGGGTCCCGCTGCATTAAAAGAGTAAAATTTGAAAAAAAAAGGAACATAGGGATAACGAAGTATTGTTAATATAAGGAACTCAAGTCCTAAGACGCATTTATGAATGACTAAATAATTTTGAAATAATACAAACAAGTTATTTATAAACGTTTTCTAGTAAAAATATTTACATTCCAAACACACATGTTCAAATAATCACCGTTAATGTACCTACTGACGAAAAAGTATGTAAATATAATTTTCTGTCGCTAGATTTCGCTTCTAGCTTATGTAATTAAACATTTCTGTAATCTTTGCCTTAAAAATATCTTTGGAGAGAGATTTTCAATGAACTTATGAACTGCTTCGATACGTTTCTTTGATAGTGTTTGATTCTAGTTCCATGGGTATAAGATATTTGCATGTTTTCCCTTAATTTTCAATGAAAATATATTAAAATCTGCATTTTCCTTCCGGCTCGATCTGTGCGTACATCAAAGCATCCAAAATAACAGTTAGAGAAATCAAATTTCTACGGGGCATCATAGAAATCATGGATTTGCTCATTGGACTTTAGAGCAACTTTAGAGAAATTAATCTACTCAGATTCAATCGATTAAGATGAAATTAACTTATTGTTAGATGATATATAGTTCTGATAAGACAGCGTCACATCACACAACAAGAGTCACTATGGATGAAAACTGCAACCCTGTTAAAATTATAGTGTCGTGAAACGCGGATTTTGGCCCAAATGTGGTGTATTGTAGAGCAACTAGTCTCGAACTAAATAAAAATTATGTTTTGGGTTATTATTCTGTAAAAAGTAGTAATGACCAGAAATGTTCAATTTAAAACCTTTGTGTTTCAATAAATATTAAATTTGCATCTCCAGATTCAACTATACAGCCGCATACCATAAGGTTTCCGCCATCATGCTTCGCAGTGTGTTTAAAATTTTATTGTCTTGTGCCTGTAAACCTGATTTATGCAGTCCATTTCGTATTGTTTCCCTTGTTTGTTGCATTCCAATTCTTTCTGTTTGTACAATTCTTAATGTCGTTGAATCTCCAAAGGGCTTTAATTGGAATTTTGCAATTATATTGAAACAATTTTTTGTTCAATCTGTTGCTTTCCAAGTATGAAAAAAAAACGAAGTGATAAAATATGTTCTTATCAAAGGCTTATCTCCTAAAAAGATTAAGCAAAGCTAGACGCTACATTGGAGGAGTTTTCTTCTTCATTTACGATCATCAAAACGCGGCCGTATATACTAGCACTCAAGTTGCTAAGCGTTCTGGAATATTAAAATCGGCCACAGCCAAACAGATCGTCGAAAAAGTCCAACAAATATGATATGACGGAGGTAACTGAGACTGCTGATACATCGAAAGAAAGGGCGTATCATATCCTGACAGATATCGGATGTTTGCTTCTGGATAATTCCTACCCATCAGACTTTGGCAACGGTTTGCTCCATTGGACGAAACCTGGACCCAGTACTATATCCCCGAGACCAAGCAGCAATTAAAACAATGGACAAGCAAAGGTGAACCAACATAAAAGAAGCAAAAACCAAAAAGCTCTATTAGTAGTTTATCTAGAAAAGAAGAGGACCATTGTCGCTGAGTATCGTAGGTTTTTTCAAATAAAAAACCAAGAAAGCAGATCTGACGAAGAAGAAAGTCGTCTTTCACCAAGATAACAAGTTTGAAGTCATGCCTCATCCACTTTATTCGTCTGAAACTTTGAACTACAGCCAAGCCTGAAAAAAATTCGATGTTTGGAAAGCTACTCCCATATCATTGAGACAGACTTAGATGCAAACTCCTGCAGGGAGGGGCTCCAAACGCTGGGGATCTGATGGGGAACAAGATCGTAGAAAAATAAAGTAAATTTATCATGTTTATTTATTTTCTCTCTCAGGCCCGAAACATTTCGTCTCATCCTCGTATCGTATTGTAATGTTGTTATTTTGGTTTTTGGGCTGCTTTCGGCAAATATTAAAAAAACTCTCCACTACTATATCCCCGAGACCAAGCAGCAATTAAAACAATGGATAAGCAAAAATGAACCAACATAAAAGAAGCAAAGAGCAAAAAGCTCTATTAGTAGTTTATCTAGAAAAGAAGAGGACCATTATCGCTGCGTATCGTGTTTACTTTCTAGATCCTTTCAAATAAAAAACTGAGAAAAGGAGAGCAGATCTGTCGAAGAAGAAAGTCGCCTTTCACCAAGATAACAAGTTTGAAGTCATGCCTCGTCCACTTTATTCGTCTGAAACTTTGAACTACAGCCAAGCCTGAAAAAAATTCGATGTTTGGAAAGCTACTCCGATATCATTGAGGCAGATCTAGATGAAAACGCCTACAGGGAGGGGCTCCAAGCGCTGGGGATCTGATGGGGAAGAAGATTGTAGAAAATAAAGTAAATTAATATCATGTTTTTTTATTTTCTCTCTTAGGCCCGAAACTTTTCGTCTTATCCCCGTATTGTATTGTAATGTTGTTATTTTGGTTTTTGGGCTGCTTTCGGCGAATATTTAAAAAAACTCTAATGGTTGTGATTTTTTGTTCTGACGTTAATAATGGAAGAGTAAGCCAAACTTTAGTTTCGTTAGATAAACGACGTCAGAAGCTTGTTCTTGGTTAAGTTCGTCACTCGCATAGGTTTTATATAACTCGATGTTTTGGCATCAATCTATTTTCGTTCGTTGGTTAACCTTGGAAAATAAATTTTGCCTAATTTATGTGTCATCTGGGATTGCCCTGAAGACGTTAGTAAAGTCATCGGTATCTACAAATTATAGTAATAAACGAGTTTCAAATGCTTCTTTGTGGATTTTTCTAGCGAATAGCAACAGGCCACAGATCAAAATGGCTAAGATAGCAACACAGCCTTGCCCCTTCTATAGCATATACAGAGAGAAAATCGCCTCTATTAGACTATATACATATGCACACGTCAAAACGCTTCAATCTGAATCCATCTGTACAGTGTCAATTTCGATTATTCCTACCAAAGTTCGTAAGTAACGTACAGAGCGCAGTAGGTAAAAGTTTCGGACCGCGCTCATCTCTAACGCAAAATTCTTCGTTTGCCCCGTACCTGATAGGCGTGCAGTGCGCAGGCTTCGACCACAAGTTTGCTCATTCTCATTGTACAGTGCGAGAATATACACAAACTCAATTCACTTCTGTGTGTAGTTGTAGGTAGGGCACCCAGTACAATGAACTATTCGAAAGAGCGTCCGTCGTAACATATTCCCCTGTAAGAAGTTCCGTGGGCTTTCTTACACACACGAAGCCGCGTTGTATAAATTTTGAAAAAGATAAGTGTAAACATCGCGTCGCAACGTAACAATCGGTATAGATCATCGCAAATCGGTTTTTCGATTAAGTTTTATTACGTACTAAAGTGTCTGTGTTATATTTTATTATTTAAAAAAATAATACGGCTTCTAGCGCGTCATTTAAAATAAATCAAAGTGTAATCGAGTCGGTCGGATTTTATTTTAATTCGTACTAATTTTAATTGGTGCATCTGTGATTACGAACACAAACACAGGAAGTTTGAGCAATATATCGTCGTCTTCCACACACCAACGCAACGCAGTGTACCTGTTTTATTTTTTCTTTAATTTCTCATCTCTCGCAAGTTTTTAACGCAACGCTCTCAACAGCACGCCAATTCTGGGGATCCGGGGATGCGTCTATGTTAGGTGAATATTCACGTTTATATTTGAACGTCAGTCAGGTTACAAAGTATCCCTTCTACTCCTCAACTCAAAACACCCGGTTCCCAACCGCTACTATTTTGCTGTGTACTATACGTCTGCACTAATATTGTTGCTTGTCCCTTCCTTTTGCACCTTTGCGCTAAGGTTGTGTTTCGTTCGAAAGCGCTTTTCTTTTTCCGTTGGCACAGCTTTCAACCTGCGTCCTCCTTATACAGGCTGTTCAATTGTGTGACAATCTTCGATAGCACCTCTTATCGTAGAATATAAGAAGAGTGTCTTTTTAATTGTTTTATTTGAAGAAAAATATGCGTTAAAATTGTTTGAGTTAGATGTATATGTGGATAGATAATAAAAGAAGCTAAAAGTGAAAACTAAAGGTTCAAAATTACTATCACTAGCAAGAAATATTATTTCCTTGAAATTATTTTAGTCAATTTTCCAATAGAACCCCATTTTTTATGTACCCCATTTTTTTTTTATGAACAAGGTCTATGCGTGATACTTAATTGTAAAAGAGCGTGGGTATTATTTTGGTGCCTTATTTTTTGGGCGTTTCATAAAAAATAAATCATTTTACCATTGCAAGTATAAAAAATTCGATATAAATTTTCCAAATTCGTAATTGTTTTTTATCTTTCGCGGAACAAAATATATTTTGGTAATTTATGTATTGTTTGGCATTTACCATTCACTCTTCATTTATTTTAAATAGATTCTTTAATTGCATTACCAAAAATTCTGCCAATCTTCAAGCAACCTATCTTTTTGCTAGAATAAGATAAGCGACTGGATAGTGCGAGTTTGAACAGACTTTTCTTTCATAAGTAGCTGCAAAAACACAATGCACCAAATAGAAATTAACTACCAAATTATATACAGACCTATCTACTTCTTAGCTTTAGTGAGTGCTCAAGTAATACCTTATTTAAAAATATATGTTCTAAGATAAGAACTAGTAGATTAGAATTTTACACCAACATTCTGCGTATTTACGTTCTAAAAGTACATGATTCGAACAAGAGAACTTCATTGCGCGTGTATACTTATTTTTAAACTTCTTGGACTAAAAATCCGTATTATGGTAGAGCAAGCCACATGCAAAGAAAAGATCATCGTTAATTATGGAAAAGAAAGGAGAAGAACCTACTCATCAACGTTCCTATCCCACATATGGTGCAATATCTTTGAAACAGCGAAAATAATTTTGACTTGCGGCCCTCTGATAAAGTGACTGTATAATTTTATCTAAAACGGTTTACTCTCTCCCTCTACTCAATGATAAGAAAAGTATCGAGGAACGCCGTTCTACTAGCCAGTGCATTTTTTCACAGTGTACTCAATGACGTCTACTTGTTAAGCTAAATATAGTGACATGAATTTTAGGCAAAAAATACATCATTTCAACGTTTAAATTTACGATTTCCAACCTTATCTTAATAGTGGATATGGATTGTCGGCAATAATCTGTAGTTGCCGCAGCACGCCAGCATACTTGTGCAACGCTGATGGTAAACGGTATTATAGAGCTTGTGTGTACTGTTATAATGTCAAAATTTACTCCGCTTTGCAACAATTCTTACTACAGATGGCCGCGATTCGTCGAGAACCGTTCAGCGTTGTAACAGCCGTTAAATTGATGAATACAATTGAATTTTCGTTGTAAAAAACAGCTATTTAAAGTCCAATTAATGACGAAATCAAGTACGATACTAATAATGGTATTTCTCTCTTATCTAAAGTCACATGTTGGAATATTTATAACGTACACAGTATTTGGTTTGGGATTCACTTATCTCGTGAAAAAATATCGACGAAACGTTTTTTAAATTTGGAAGATAAACAATGAAAATTTTGCATATTTCGTAAAAAGTTTCTCCTGGATTTTCATTTTTACGTCGTAGCTGGTTAGTACCATGGAATGCGTTCAAGAAATGTTATGAAGATATGTAACATCTCCTTTAAATATGAAACCTTTCTAACAAGTAATGCACTTCGATTGCAAATCAAATTAAGGATGTCAAGGTTGAGACTTCAGAGGATTACCAACGAAAATCTTTGACATTGTTAATAGTCATTTTGACGAATGCAAATTCCATCACCTAATCTAATGGTTGACTATCAAAAAAATATTCTGTAGCAACAGACGAAACTTACTTCGTGAAACAAGGTGACAATGGAAAATTTAACTTTTTATTACTTTGGACAAAAATTTAAATTTTGAAGAGTTTATACTGGATCACGTTACGATTCTTTTGGGATAATTTTGAATGCCAAATTTAAATGTTTTTAAATGATTGAATAAGACCCGTCCTGTGGAGTTAAATAAACCTGTTCTAACAAAAGAATTCTATTTGGAAAACAGTTGAATAAGATGATGCGGGAGTACATTCCTAAACTACTAAAAAATTAGTAAAATAGATTTCCATCAAGTTGAAAGTTTTCCCGGATCAAAAGGTATTCTACGTTAAAGTTAGCCAAAATATTTTGGCCGTTTTGGCAAAGCATTGACTCGCATCATTTCCTCCATTGACTGTCTAGTCGAGTTAGCGATTATAAAACGGGTACGGATAAATGAGCACCTTTAAAGTGAGCGGCCAAAATTCATTAAGATGTGTTGTCCGTAACAATTCAGCACTTAGACGTGATCTATTTTTCACATAAAACGTTGAGAGGAGACACTTTCTTAATGATGATAATTTTACAACGAGTAGTATTTACTATTTCGATACTAAAATAGAATTAGAAGTGAACACTTATGCTTGTTTCAAACACTGATGCATTCCTCTTTTTATACGAAATTTGCAATTTGATCAGGCACCTAGTAGATGATATTTCTGTTTTGATTTGCAGCACCTGGGAATTAGAAAAGAATCTCGTGTAAAACTGGTGTATTAGAGCAAACATTTAACACGAGTAAATCTGGTCAATGTTTCCGAAAACTACGCCATATTTTGTTTTTAATCTTTTTTAAACCACCAACTTTAATTGTTAACTACAGTTCTTTACAGTTTTTTTTAATATTAACTACTTCTGTGTATCTTAGCATCGTTTTTTTCTTTGCAATTAGCTGTTTTGAAAGCAGATGTATCAGATGCGTCTCGATGATGTGTAATTCTGCTTTGACCAATGGATTTGCCTTTGTACATTGCTTTTTATTGTTAAATTTCTAGTTATAGAACAATAAGCAACAGGACAATAATACTAGCCAGAACTGTACGTATTTAGTTACATTGTACTGTAATTTGAAACTTTCAAAGTTGCGCAATATTCTTCTCTGTAAGCGAACTAAGAATTTGTAATTATTGTTTATTTGTCAATATTACTTTTGTAACAAACATTGTCGTAGTAGAGTTCATTTTTTGTATGTACATAAGTAAGCAAGTCATGCATACAGTGTGCCCCAATTTCCAGGAATTGCGCTTATTGGGTAAATGGTAGGAGATCAGAATTTTATTTAATATTTATTATAAAATATTTCTGTGATCGATAAGAATTATTATGTATTTAGTTTCTCCTTCTAGCAACAAGCCAGTATCATGTGGGATTCGAATGTCTATTTCTAGCAGATTTAGAGATATTTATAATTTTGCCCTCAATCGCATAAATTTTAGGATAAATTTTGACGGAAGATAAAACCGTTGTTAAGCAATTAACTGCCTTGGAATAACTTTAACTTATAATAAGTATACTTATTATTACTTAATAATAACTGTTAGAATTAATAACACATTCGACAAGATTTGTTTACAGCTTTTCGAAGAAATTCTATTCCTGACTCTACACGTCTTACACAAACGAATGCAAAAAATAATATTTATACTTCAGTCAAAGGAACGACAAGTGTAATGGTATACACCCACAAGCAATTTTTATTGTTCCTGTTTTCGTATCTCGTGTACAGTCTTACACACGACTACACGCACGAATTTACATATTGGTCGTTCCGTAATAGAATAAAACAGATGTGTGTAACGTTATGGTCGTAGTAAAATATTATAATTAATACCTTTTTAACAAGCCTCATTTAACTGTTATATTTATAGACGTTAAAGGCCATTTTCTTTTATAACGTATGTGTGTATATTAAAAGATTCACCTAGAATCGATATTTTCGAGGTAAATTGTGACGTTACGCATAAGTCGTCAGTCTTAGTAGCCTGGAAAAGTTAATGCACCGACTGGATTACCTATTTATCTTATCTAGCTGTAACAAAAAGTATTACAAATATTTAGTAGCAATTAATGAAATTTCGGAATATTTGCTATTTAGTTTCATTCTAAACCATATTTAATAATAGTCCTAACGTTTCGACAATTAGTTTTCATGAATGTAATCTGCCTTTCCGGTACCTGCGTTGATAATTTTCATAGGATGGTCATAATCACCAAATGATTGTAATTTTTAAATTGTTTGTGCTGTGACATGCTAAAACAATGTACACTGCCGTTCAGTGAAGTTCGGTCATACAATAAAAATCTATTATATCACACTGTATACAATTATTAATACAGAAAATTAGAAAAATATTAAGCATACGTTCTTTTCTAAGGGATTAAAGCCATAAATTATTATGTAAAGTAGAAATATTGCGACAACCACAATAAAGTCCCTTTTATTATCATTCCAAGAATTTCGAATCTTTTGAAACGGGTCGTTTGGGGATTATTAACGAACAATACATTTAGGAAACATGCCGCAGTATCATTCTTGTTTATTTATCACGGGCGTAAAGATATAAATTTGCTTCGTTTTACTGTCAAACGTGTGTTGGTGTGCATCTGTCGTTTTTGCGCGAAAGTTTTAAGAAAATTTACTTCAAAATGGCACGTGGCAAGCCTACCAGTGTAGAAAAACGTTCACGCATTATTACGCTGTTTGAAAAAGGATATTCGGGGCGACAAATTAAATTGAAAAAATAAATATGAGAAGTTCAACAGTAAATGACATCATAAAGCGATATCGGACAACTGGAACTATAGAAAATCGTGTTCGTCCTGGAGCATCTAGGAAAACAACAAAAACTGAAGATTTGAGAATTGTATTATTAAGCAAACGCAATAGAAAATTAACAGCGCCACAAATAGCAGCCGAAGTCAATCGTGGCCGTGAGTACGGTAAAACGTCGATTTCAACAAGCGGACCTTCATGGGCGCATTGCCATTCGAAAACCCTTATTACGTCGGGGCAACAGAGCAAAACCGCTACAGTGAGCCCGTTCTCATCTAGATTGGTCGTTAGATGATTGGAAACACGTGCTTTGGAGTGACGAGTCAAAGTTTGAGGGTTTTGGGCCGAAGATCTAAAACCGAAAAGTGATCCCGAACTGCATTGTGCCTACAGTGAAGCAAGGACGTAGTTCTGTGTTAGTGTGGGGATGTTTCTCCTTTGCTGGGACGGGAGATTTATGCAGAGTGCAGGGTGTAATGAGGAAGGAAAATTATTTTGCAATATTCCAGAATCATGCAGTGGCATCAGGAGTGCGTATAATAGGCCGTAACTTTACATTCATGCATGGCAACGACCCAAAACACACTGCGTTAGTGTGTAAGAACTATCTAAAGGAGCAAGAAGAACAGCACACCCTGAAAGTAATGACATGGCCCCCACAAAGCCCAGATTTGAACCCTATAGAGTTGTTGTGGGATGAACTGGACGGGAGGATCCGAAAAATATGCCCAACTTCACAAGAACATTTACGGAATATTCTGCAACATGAATGGATTAATATTCCACAATCCCTTTTAACAAAATTTATCGAAAGAATGTCTAAGAATAGTTCGAGCGGTGATTAACAGCAAAAGAGGTTTTTTCGATGAAAAAAAAAATAATGTTCAATATGTTATATTAGGCCAGAATAACTTTTTATTTATTTATCTTTGTCTTTTTTACCCGTACATACAATAAAATAGCATTTTGTTTTTAGTTTCGTTTGTTTCTGTAACCTTTCCATGTTTTTTACCAACCGACCGAACTTCTCTGAACGGCAGTGTACGTATTCTGAAGAAGACATTCCATTATTTAATTGTTTGCTATTGATACCCTTAAGTTTAAATAATATTTTACATATAAAATCCACTGTTATAATACGCTGTTTATAAATATAGCGGACAGTCTGAAGACTGTTTTGTTTCTAATGTGTGGTTGCTCTTATTGCATTTTCTAGAGCTCAGTTCAAGTCGTTTTCTATTCCTTTATTCCAATATATTTGTGTAAATCTAAATACAAACTGATGTAATCCTTCATTTAATGAATTATTGAAAAATTTCTTTTATTTCAAGCTATCTGTTATCTGGTAACATATTGTTCTGTGATTGTTTTTGGAATGTCTTACAAAACATAAACGTCGTATCCAAATAAAGATTGCGTTGTAATTGTTCAACAAATCTCACCTATGTGTTAAAACAATCTTTTAAATACCTGTAATTGATAACAAGATGCTTTCATTTTTTTTAAATAAATATTTACGTTTTCCTTAGTGTACGTGCAGTTATGTCATCTCTGTTATACAGAGTGTTCACGAAGCATGTTTTCTTTTAGCTCGAATTTTTTAAAAAGTTCTTCAAGGCTTTCAAGAGCCCGATTTAAACGAAACTCGTGGATGCGAAGGTACAAATCGCTTTATTGTTCTTCTAAATATTCGCCACTAAGATTTCTACAATCTCGCGTGCGTTTGAATCTTTTCGACTCTGGAGGTGGTATTTTCAAAACATCGTTTTTGAAGACTTCAATAACTTCTTGAGATGAAAACAATTGCTGCCTACGGATTTTTTGCTTGACATTCGGGAACAAAAAGAAGTCGTTGCGCAATAAATCAAGTGAATATGACTAATGAGGCATTAATTCGATCAAACTTCATTATTAAAAGTTGAACGAAGCGATTCGAGTCATTATTGTTGTGTTAGGATTTTACTAAAGTGGTAAAAAAATCACCGACCGAAAACCTTCACGTGAAATTTCAATTTCTTCGCAAAATTGCTTTTTTAACGCGCACTGTAAACAAACTACCAGACTGACTTCTGGCATTGCTTCAACAATAACAAACGTCGAATCTCAATAGCGGCATCCAGTGATCGTTTGTAAAACTTATGACGATGCCTTCGTATCAGCTGGATAATTGCGATGTAATATTGGAAATATCAGTAAATAAATTTCTGTTATATAATGCTTATAGCTTCCAAAATAATTCATGTATCGCTTTAGAAATTACATATATGTTCAAACAGGCATCCTATCTAAAATAAACGATGACGTTAGTTCCTATGAAAATTAACAATGAAAGGATCTAGCTGCTCCATCATCGAGTTTGAAAGAAACCAACAATAGGTGACGTGTTTTTCTTATGGAAGGAGGCGGGTCCGTATTGCATGACTTTAACTAGCTTCATTATGGATCTTATAGCAACAAATGAACGAAACTTCACTGCAACTGCCCTTACATGTTACGAAGACCATTGCACGGCATTGTAAGTCTGCAACTTATGCTGGCGATTACAATATGTGCTTACGTAGTCAACGTAAAAACTGGTTATTTAATCTTTGATACAACATGCGCAAATTATATACAATACTTAGGTATATAGTACCTTTTTTTACGAAATTGTCGCCGTGGCTTATGTAAAATATATAACTAGATTCACGAGGATTGAATATCGTGCATAGAATTAGGACATATCGTCGAGTTGAAATGTGTATCTCGTATACGTCAACGTTAATAGTAATCTTTCGTATATTACTCCGTTTGACCTTTTTGACATGGCACATCTTTGCAGATGAATGCATGTTTATACGTAAGTATTAACCAGTACCATCAACCGGGTGAAAGCATACAGAAAATTGTTAATTTTTTTAGATAATTGAAAAACTAATTAATTACATTTTAATACAATTTAATTTTGTTGATGTTAACAATTGGTTATTACCTTTTAAAATTCTTAATTAAAAGATGATCGATTTCACTCCGAAACTAGGGTGTCCATAGTACAACGGGTAATTCTCACTTTAGAACGATTTAGGGTGAAGTCAATCGATCAGAAATAAAGAAAAAAGTTTTTTGCTATTTTGCTATTATTTGTTTAAAAATAATAGCAACATTTGTAATAGGTTAATCTTCTACTAATATTTTTCCATTTAATTATTTTTTATGAATTTTCTATGCGCAGTTGAATATGCCTTCATCATAAAGAAACAAGACTCATTTAAACAGTACCCGCAACAATATCCATCAATAACTCCGACCAAAGAAAGTAACAGTACAAATGAAATCGAAAGTTGAATTAATAAAGACCACAGTTTGAATTAAATATTGATTAAAAATATGCAGGAGCAGGTTTGTACAAAAACGACTTGCTCAATTATCTCGGTTTATATGTAACGGTACCTTATGCAAGCTTTGATATTGGCAAATAATTTATTAATATATTCTCAACGTCCGGAAAACTAGTGATGAGCAGTCTCATAAACGTTAGTAGCTTGTACAATAGCAAATCCCGGATTTCTTTAAAGCGATTAACAAAATACACGAAGTAAAACGTTGGGCTGTGCCCTACATTAATGTTTGTCAGCGTCAGTGTCAATATGATACTACTTATGAATATGATATCGAAGGAAGCAGCCATAAATGTTATACAGCAATGATTTTTGTAGGACTAGGATCGCTTGAAGATTCCATCTACACCATTTCATAAATAAATTGAATACGAAACTATCCATGGATGTTTTGTGTAAATACACAGTGCGACGAAATGCATGTTTTCCTGAACTTAATCATTAAAAATAATGTGTCTGTGTCAAATTCTAATAAAATGTACGGGGTAAAGGTTCATTCAAATCGAGAAAAGGTCTTAGATCTTACATACTCTATTTCATACGATATAAACTTAAAGTATTCAATTTATAGCTACATACACTACCCGACAAAAACATAGACGCAGTATCGTTTTTATTTACGAAACAAAGTTTGTAGACATTATATAAAATGTAAATGAGGGTTATTAATACTTGTTATGTAAATAGTCCATTTATAGATATTTCTGCTTCGTCGAGGATATGTTTAGCGATTTGTCGCTCGCCTACGAATTCGATTTTGTGCATGTTTAATGAAGGAAACTGAGAGACATTAAAAGATTGTCCGTTCTATCTAATTTCGAAAAAGAATATTTTAGTTACTACGGATAAAACAATATCCGTTCGGACATATACCATTTTCTCATTGTACTTACTTGCTTCGCTGTATCTCACAGGAACTGCGGATTTACTTAATAATTTACGTTTATTATTTATTAGAATGCCTGTTGGCTTAACATGTTTCTCGCAGATTAATTTGTGTCTTACCTCATCGGTGTCCATCATTACAATAATAATAATGCCGCAATTTCGCATCCACTCTTTCGCTCTATTCCCATCATTCACAGGAAATTCGAAAAAACTTGTATTCTTATCTTTTTTATTATTTTTAAAGCAATTTACATAAACGCACATATGATTCGCGGTAGTCATCTTTCAGGAATTGCTATATTAAATCCGATCGATGTTACCCATACACTAATTCAAGAGAGACTGAACGAGCTCCGTTTTATGGGATTCGAAAATCTCGATTCCTATCCGACTTGATGCGCCATCTACATGTCGAACGCTCTTTTGGTTCCGCATATACTTATAACACGCCCACTTACAAGAACAAGGAAACCATCGCAAACCGACGGATCCCAAATATACATTTATAACACGCCTTCTTTTTAAATATTACCCAATGAAAACAATCCTAAGGTTTCTACTACAAAATCATAAAAAGACATTAAATATCCACCAATCGTCCGATCTTTAAAAGGTTTTTTTACTTACGCCCCTCTTTTTGTGGTCATGCACGTTTATATTTTAAAATACATTTTGGTGTAAAAAAAGAGTACGTTTTGTTACTAACATAAGAAATCTCCATTTTTATTAGGAAATGGGGACGGGGTTTCTGAACGCCCACAATTTGAAAATAAACCAATAAAATAACCGCGTAACCTTAGCATCTATTTCAATGCGTATTTTATGATCAGTTGCATGGATAGGAATTAAATTTTAATTTAGAATTAAGTTAATAACACCAAAACCTTCTATCGACATGTTTCACGACATGGTTGAAATCAGAAAAAGAAGCTGTCTGAGGGTGTTCACACTCAACTTGGCGCGGATGAGAAATATAAAAATCGATAATGGCCGAAAAACCATATAAAACACACCAATGAGCAGAAGATCGATCCCCTATCCTGTATCTCCAATAATAAGCGAAATTTCCATAATGAGGGCCAAAAATGAATCAGCCTAGATGGAGAAGTTATGAAGTAGATTATTATTACAATGTTTTTGCAAGCGCTATTGGGGGCTACTGGAACGGATGGAATAGATGATGCTACTTTTATTGCGCAATAATTACGTTATTATTATTAAAATGTTAAACGGTTAATATTGTCGCAAATAAACTTACTTGCTGCGCTGTATCTGACAGGAACTACGCTTTTACTTACATATGTACATACCAGTGATGATACTATTAACCAATTATTGTTACCAAAGATTGTATTGCAAATTAGGGTGCCAGCTGGAAAGTTAAAATTTTTTGTAGAATAGTTGCATTGTTCTCAAGCAATATTACTAAAGAAACGAATATAACAACAAACAAAAGTTTACTCCATGAAGAGGTTTAAGCCTGGTGATGATTTGATCAGCCCTATAAGGTGATCATTGAAAGTTTCGAGTGCCTGAGTGGATATCCGGTGAGCCTCAATGCAGAAGAGCTGCCCTGGTATGATACTCAGTTGGTTCGAGAACGTGAGGAGTTGGGACAGATATAGGCATCAGCGGCCCTAACTAACTGTTACCTAAGAACGTTTACCGTACTCCACACTAACATACTCTAAACAGAGATTTCTGCTTAAAGGTCAATACATTGTTTGAGGTACAATGATGTACAATGAAATACCGAAAATCAGTTTCAGAAATCGTTTTGTTAAGCTCCCTGTAACTCAACACATTGTCAAAAAATGAGCACTTTCAGCATTGATTTATTGAGAATAAATAATCGATGCTCTCTTATTTTGTTTGAGAAACATACATTTGATAACTTCCGCAAGGGTGTACTAAACTAATGAAGAAGTCGATCATTGCAAATTTGAAATTGCAAGGATTTGAACGCAATACCTGATTTAATCTGCTGATTAAAATTGGAAGTAGAATCATAAATTCAATCAATAAAGCAATCGTCGAAAGCAGGTAAAAATACATAGCATAAGGGAAGTTACGCAAGTTTCACAAAAACAACTTAAACGACGTGCGCAATGAAGCCACAAAAAACGGCCATAATCTGACCACGCGATTCCTTATCTCGAAAAATCTTCGATCATTTTCAAATCGAAACCTAACAAGATATACAAAAATAAATAATAAATGGATATACGCCACTAACACTATTCCCACACGTACATATGTTTGTTCACTGTACACATATAAGTACGCGTTCCTTGTTTTTCATTATTTCTCCCTTCGTTACTCACTCGCGCAAAGGTAAATAAACGAAGAGTTTTGTCATTGAAATTTGCACGAAATGTGACGTAGCGTAAAGATGCTGACGTGATATTGTCGACGATTAAATGCAGCAGTATACAGCTTGAGTTGTTAATGTTGAACGTTTGCAGGATTTAATTAGTTTGAATAAATAGTAACATAGTAAGCCAGTTCCGAATTTGTTACAAATTAAAAAATTTTAATTAACATTTGCAAACATCAATGATAGAAACTTGGATAACTGATGTCAATTATTATTATTATTATTGATTATTGGGGTGAATGGCTTTAATGTAATACAGCGTCTAATTTTTGTTATCCATCCCCTCGACTCTTTTATTTTATAATTAATTACCGCCTAATGTTTGGCTACAAAACTCGTACGTATGGGCGGTATTAGTTAATTACCTAAAGCGGCCTGCGATGTTAGAGTTAATCATTCAAATTTTGAAATATTATTTTCTATTTTAGATTTTTTTTTATTTTCATCGAAAATCATCTACTGTAGTCGAATTGACAAGCTGACGGGACTTAATAATAAGATGAAATATCAGTCTGGCATCAGTTATTTTTTTTTAATTTGTAGCACAATGTCTTCTACAAAGTCAAGTTTGTAGAATATTAACAATACTCCTATTATTTTGACTCTTTTGAGTTCACTATAACTCGAAGCATCACCAACTCAAAAATTAGATTCTTGAATTTCCGGAAATGCCTTGTCCCACTCTCATTTAGGTTGAGTTGCTGGCAACCTAATTGCAAAAACCACTGACAGAAAGTAATACACTGGGTATTTAATGTTGTTTCAGTTTTAAGTTTTAACGTCACTGAAATAAGATGTTTGGGGAAGAATATTGCTCGTCATTGGTATGAACGCAATAATAATAGAAAATGTTCAGAACTAATGTGAATTGTGAAAATGAATTTGCTGAATTGGCAAATTCCTTTTTGTATACAAAGCGTGGTTATTCCAGCACTAATGTTTGTATAAAAAATTTCTATAAATAATATCAGATATTTTATCAGTAGTGGTTATTTTTATCGTGAAAAACGCTATTTACTAATCGTTTGTTTCGACTAATTTCAGTACTTGGTGTTTTTATGGGCCTAATAGAGATGTCCACGTGCAAGGAAATGAGTTCGCCAGTGGATGCACTTCGAATTGTGCGAAAGCTTTTCATTCCGCGTTATTTTATCGATGTAACGCTACGTACACGTTTTGCATCAAACTGGTTTGTTGTAGCGCGCGTTACTGAATAGTTTTTGCAACGCAAGGTCACCTATACTAACCAAATTATGTCATTGGAAATACAGCGTTACATTTTTTTTCGATATATATTCGTAAGTACATATCTATATGTATATATACATAGAGGCGTAATTATCCGCGATATTGCCCGCGGCTTAGTGATACTGACTTAGATTACGTCGACGTGTCGTGGGAGTTTCGGGCAAATTTGTTGAATAGCATATGGTCAGATTAGATCTCCCGATGCCTATTCTAAATCTCCGTCGCAGCGGATCGGTTGAGCGCGATTGATAAACCGACAACTTAACTGAACTCGCTTACTTTGTGCGTGCGTGTGTGTACGTTCGTATGTGAGTTTTGTCTCCGCCCTCCGCGTTTATTAATAGGAAATCGAAGGTTCCTTTGCGGCCTCCTTGACTTTATGCCAGAGCCGGCTTTACTGAAAACTGTTTCAACACGAATGAAACATAATTGGAGTAGCATCTCAAATAGGCAAAGCTAAATAACAACGACCTATAATTCGTTGCGGATCTCATTTTGCTCATTTGCTAGCAATTATCGAAGTATTGGACGTACGCTAACGTGTGCGAACCGCTTTTTTAAATTAATTGAACTGTTTCTTTTTTATATAAAGAGGATTTCTATTCGTTCTATTTGCCATTGCACAGACATCATTTATCAAGCATCGACTCATTTTTCCTTGGAAGTTTATGTTGAATCAACACTCATCTGCTGCAACACATTAAAATCAGTGAGATCCACTCCATTTCAAAAAACCATTTCTCGCGCGGCGTGGCCCGCGGTCGTTTATGTCTAGCTTTAAGGGTATTTCGTTGAAAATTAAATGGACAAGTTAATAAAACAGAGTTAATTACTGTACTTCATTATGCCGGCGCAACCACCAAATTGTTTAGCTAAGTTGTGTTGCAATAAGAATTGTTAACAGGACTTACAGCAATCGCGAGAATATAAGCAGTTGCTGGCTTACTGAGGATTTAAATTTAACATCGACAAATTTTATTTACAAGTATAAAACCTGATTGAAATCTTAGGATTTTATTAAGCTTGTTATTAGTTATCCCACAAAATGATTGGCTTTCTTACCTTTACACTAACAGAAATATAGCGTTCACTTCTATGCTAATTATATTATATTAAGCCCAGCTTTTTAACTAAGCTTCACTGCACTTCTCTGCAATTATTGTAAATTTATCGACAATAAAAATTTGTTCGGCAACTCTGGATACTAAAATGTCCCCCAATTTTTCTTTCTAAGCTTTTTATTCTCAACAGTTTTGTTTGGTGCAGCTTCACTTCGTTCACCCGTGGAGCATTCCGGAGCTAGGTTATTGACATGCTTGTAACCTAGCACTTGTTTATACTTTTCTTCTTTTGCATCAGTAGAAAAACAAGGTTTAGGTATAACAGGGTAGCATTCTAATGGGCTGTTATAACCTTCTTAACACTTAAATGCATTTTCTTGTAATAAAAAAAATTTAAGTGATAATTCAAATAGTCTACACTTAACATGGAAATTATAACTTAACGCTTCATTAAAAGAAAAATAAACAACTGAAATATTAAGTAGGGGCATAAATGGTACATTTAACGGAGAATAACTCGTATACAAGCTAGAGGAAAAGCTCTGCCGTCTATGCCACAATGATCTACAGGCGGTGCATCACATAATATGCAGATGTTTTGCCATCAGTTACAAATGACATAAACATCTCAGTAAGCCTTTATTAGCACCTACTGAACTGAAGGACGAAGAACCTAGACCAGCACCAAGTTTCACGAAAAGCTTTCAATTATTCCGAAGCACATTAAGAACGTTGTTAAAATAGATTTATTTGGGTCGCAGTGAATCCATCTTGAAAGTAAATTTAAACATAATATTCTAAACTTCAACCATTCTGTTACTATTGTGGATGTTCTCCTTGGTCCAATGAGGCATGAAATGTGTTAAATCCAGACCTGATTGTTGACGTTAGATTTGATATGATATCTCTCGGCTATTTTCGGAGCACGTGAGTCACTTCACTTGAAACAAATTAGGATTTACTTTACTTGATTTCGAAAGGAATCACACTGAGAAACTGCGTAGCGAGATACAAATGAAATTCAGAAAGAGACAGATGTATGGAGCGTAACCTATAGGAAATATGAAACTTATAGTTGCTAGCCAAATTACATAATTAATAAGTATAGAAGTGGAAAGACAATTACCTTCCACTCTGTATTTATTATAATTCAATAAAATGAAACATTATTAATAAAATCTCATTGTTTTCTAATGCACCCATTGTATACAATGTTTAGATCACTTTAATCACTTTCTTTAATAAATGTTTAGTGCGATGTTCAAACCATGACCGCAGAACTACAATTTCATCATTTCTATGAAACTGGCTATGCTTTATGTTGTATATGTCGACTTTACCCAACTTGTGAATTGTAATTATAATTTATGAAATTAGATAACGTCATTGTTGGTTTGTAAATGCTCAGCAATGGTAGAGCGTTGAGGAAATTAGCTGAATGTAAAAGAAAAGATGATCTTTACAGTATGTTTCAGAAAGGAACGAGATTATAAGGTCAAAATAAGAAAAACATTCCAATATTTTGGATTTCGATTATCAACCACAATACCATAATAAAACCATGTGTGTAAGCAAATAACGATAAATTAAAGAATATTTTCAACGTTCCCCTTTTAGTTTGTTTAATTCAGGAAATAATTCGAAATTCGGTGAACGTAGTAAAATATTTTTTGTAGTGCAACTATATTGTATCTGGTTCATGGAGACTTCTCCTAATTACCATAGTGTTTCAACACCTCCGGCAACATTAGGAACTACTACCGTCTAGTAGTCTACAAAAACAACAACGCCAATAGCGCTAATTAGTGCGTCTATACTAATAACTAGAGGTGACAAAGGTAGGTAAAATTATTACTTCTTTTGCAGCGACTAGACGGACTCATGTCTATTCGTCTCATGAGAATGGGTTAGTGTTGCCTACTGATTTCTCCGAGGGTCGACAAAACACGAGTCTGTCTGATCGCCGCGAAAAAGTAATAATTTCACCTGCCTTTGTCATCTCTACTAATAACCCTTAACCCTGAAGTCTTCAGTTTCACTATACTAGTGTAGTGCAACCACTTTTTATTGCTTACTAAGAAGGCCATTACTGAGATAGGCGCAATACTTACATCTTTGTGAAATGTCCGTATTTTTCAATGATTCAGTTTCGCCCGCCTCTGCGTTATACTCCTTACTACGTTACTATAAAAATTTCATGCACATTATGTAAACATTAAAAAATAATTAGCAATGCTGTATGCATTATGTAAAAAGGGTGACATGAACCTGTAACTTGCGTATCATTAATCTATCAGATTAATTAATTAATACATCGAGCCCATCTCAATTAATTTCCAAACCCCACGTATAATATTTTATGCAAATGCGATCAACACAAAACACGAATACAGCCATCGTTTTAATTCATTTAAAGTTAATGAAGTTCTTTGCACGCCCTGTTGTGTGTAATAACAATTCGCTATAAGTAACGCTTGCCGCAAACTAATCGTTACTTTTTATCTTTCCAGTTCAACATGCCTAGCGATGAAAACAACACTCTATCGGATATTTGCGTAGTATCGACAACGACCACCAAAGAACAACCCGCAAAGGCCGAAGAAGATAACCAAAACGACAAATTTCTAATGGGAACCAAGGAATCGAAGGTGCAATCGGAAAGCGACCAAGATCACCCAGAACCTACAAGCAATTCGGACTGCTGCCTTCCGATAGTGGATCCTCTGAAAGAACCGGGCGTTGAGGACGTGGGAGAAGATTCCGCTACGGAAAGTCTACCACCGCCTGATGAACTTATTGAAGAACAGCACGATAGATCTGACGGTTCTGATTCTGGCTTGGGATCAGAAATATGCGAGGATCGAAACGGTATTAGCAGTACGGTAGCGTCTGCCATTGAAAGTGACAGCGAAACTTCCTTCCTAGATCGGATAAACGACGAACCTCCGGCCCGCGTTTTTGAAGACTTCCAAGAAGTTGCCTCGAGCAGTTCTTCGCACCTTGAGGACGCACAAGAACATCAAGTTAATAAAGCGATAGATAATGGTATCGGCGCGATATTAGACGAGAATCGAATGCCATTGAAGAGCAGCCTAAAACGCAAGAATACGGATGAGCTGCCGGACGAAGGTGAGCCGAAATGCAAGAAAAAGCGAGGCATCACCTTCGATAGCGTTACAGTCTATTACTTTCCGAGAGCGCAAGGTTTTACTTGTGTACCATCTCAAGGTGGTTCAACGCTAGGTATGGAAGCACAACATACTCACGCTCGCAAATTCACCATGACCGAACATGCTGTCGAGCAGCGCCGGATACATAGGCAGCTCTTACAACAATTACGCAGCGAAAGGGGTGCTAATAATGCAAATACGGCCTCATCTAGCGATGATAGTGATAGTGAGGAAGAACCGAGTGATGTATCCGAATCCGAGTTAGATCTAGACAATTACTACTTCTTACAACCGGTGCCGACACGTCAACGAAGAGCTCTCTTACGGGCGTCCGGCGTCAGGAAGATCGATTCGATGGAGAAAGACGAATGCCGCGATATTCGTTCTTCGAGGGAGTTCTGCGGATGTGGTTGTAAAGTATATTGCGATCCGGATACATGTTCATGCAGCCAGGCGGGAATCAAATGCCAGGTGGACAGACTCAATTTCCCGTGTGGGTGTTCGCGGGATCATTGCGGCAATTCAAGCGGTCGCATCGAATTCAACCCGGTACGGGTACGTACGCACTTCATCCACACGCTAATGAGACTTGAGCTGGAAAAGAAGCAAGGTGCCGAAGAAGAATCAGCAGCCGATAAGAACAACGACGCAAAAAAGAGTTGGATGGAGAACGATCGGCTAGCCGCTCCCAATTTCGATATCAAGCAAGACGTACAAGATAAATCGAAAACGGGTACAGCGGGTAAATACAATAGTAATCTTCTACGTGATGTAAGCTTAAACTCTCACGTCGAAGTAGAATCCTGCGTCCATGACGGCAGTTTCACGAATTTACATTACGGAGCGCCTGGCGAAGGACCAGGACAGCATCAAACGCCGAATTTTGCCGATCTACCTGCTCGTGAAGATTCCCTAGATCTGTACACTTTTAGAGAAGATTGTTACCAGGAGGAGACGTCTCGCGATGAATCCAGATCGGAAAGGAAGATGCATTATCAACTTCCCAACCAACCGTTTCACTTTCCCGATCCTCGATACTCCGACGTCAACTATTCCTATCCGAATTCAACGAACCAGTATCAACAGTATCACCAATCCGGTTTTTCCGATTTCCCACCAGTATTCTGTCCGTACGTCTACGGTGGTCCGCCAGAATTCGAGAAACCTTTAGAGGGTGGTTTCCAGCCGAACGGCTACGAGCATTTTCCACCACAACCGCAAGACGGCTTCACCACTAGCCAAGATAACAAGTACACGAATTTAAATCCAGTAGGGGCCAATACTAAACTGGATTCGTTCACCGATCTGCATTCTGATCTCCTGCACGGTCATTACGGATGCAGTTTCGAGGGAACTCCAGCCTTCCCAACGGTTGGTACACCCGACGATGGCACAAGCAATACGTCCATAAGGGATAAATGTGATGAGAACTCCACCATGAGCGCCGTAGCGTCTAGTTCGAGCACAGCTAGCGGCGTCGAGGACTGCGACGAGAATTTTGGCGAGATTATTAAGAAATCCATGGTGGAGACAGTTTCGGCTTGAGAATGACGAGATTTATTTCTTATCGATGAAGATTCAAATAATATTTAAAATATTCATAATATTATGATTACGTTCCATATGATGTAAATGAAATTTATATAAAATGTAGAAAAATGAATAATAGGTAAAAAATGTTTTAATAAATGTTGTGAGAAATCATTTTATTAAACGATTTCTGGGTTTTCGTTTTGTTGCTAAGAAAAAAATTGAACAGACAATTAACTTTGAAGTAGCAATCCAAAAATTAAATTAAACGGTCTTTACACGTATTTCTGGTGCATTTGGAAGCAAACAAAAAAACATTTCTCTTATACCATCTTCTGATATGAGGATTTAATCAAATTTAATTACTTGATTATTTCCCGTCACTTTAAGAATAAGGAAAACGGTAATGTAAGTTAACAACTTTTTTGGAAAGTTCATACTTTGTCGCCAAGCAAGCTTTGAAGTCAGGAGTTAATCATCACACTGCTAAAAAGCTTTTTATAGATATTATATAATAAACATTGGCACAGTGTAGGGATAAGTTAGTATGAAACTCGGCCGCTTTCAGTCTGCCAATTTTCGAAAACGTAATAAGATGCTCATAGCGGCAGAAAAGCACGAGGCGACAAAAAACGGTCCTCTTTTGGGCGCTTTTACATTTACGGTCACGATAGCGGCGCGACACCGACTGCGTTATCGGTGAATATCAATTCTCCTGTAAACATACCGTCAGCCATATTTTTTTATTTTTTAACTCTGCCTTGATTTGATCCGTAATCGTGTCTTTCACCCGCGGCAAATTAAATTGGTAATTTCCATTCCAGAATGTGTTTCCCCCCAAAGCCCCAAAACGAAATTCTTCATTGTCTACAATATTTTGTGGAATGTTGCACACACTTAACATAATAATAAAGTCATATAGAAATTTATAATATGGTATATCACGTTTCGCATTTAACAGGTGCTGTTTGCTATTAACATGTCTTTTACAAACAAAAATACTGTACGGACATGGCAAACAATACATTTAATAATAGTGCCAGTGTATTGTAATATCGGAGATCGGTTAAGCAATCTATTAACACTCGTCGAACATGACAAAGCACGATTCACCATCGTCAATCCAACCCGTCACCTTGTCTTCGGGTATGTCCGGCCGCTTTCGAAATATATCATCGCCGCCAATGAGTGCGCACTCGTTTCTGCACGCTTACTTACGGGGCAGTTTACCTGTTTATGAGACCAATTAAGTTCATCAACACCCATTTTCCTGGTTAAGAAAAAAACATGGCGATGGTTCCTTCTTTTTGCGTAACACTGTATATATTAAATAATAAGTATTTGCAAAAATAGGCGAGAGTAAGGTGATACACTTACTTCGTGACAATTCTTTAAAAGTGAGATACAAAAGAATTATAACAATTAGGGTACTGATATGTAATAATTATGATTTACGAACGTCCCCGTAGATCATTCCTATTCCTAACCTATTCGATTTATCTAATCTGCGAAACTATAGAAGTATAGTACACAGATTTTATAAAAATTCAAGAATCTTATCATGTCCTTACAATGATAAATTGTATTGATTTAATATTTGTGGAAAAAACGTAGTATTTGACTTTCTTTAATCTAAAATCAGCATTGTCGCATATATATCATTAAACTTAACACATGTTAGTATCTTAATAAACAAAAGTGCTTGAGATAACTTGCTCATCATTAGTTGATAATTAATTTGCAAATTATTTTTATGTTATTGATAAAATTTTGAAATAAAATGTTTGGAGTAATTTTATATAAAATGAACAATATGAGGGTAGTACTAGCGACATCTTCTAAGCAAAGAGCTGAAGTACTGGAGCGGACGGTAAGATGCCGCTGTATACCACTGCATTTTATTTGTAATTTTGAATTTTTAAATATAGGCATTAAAATTTGAAAGGGTTTCATCTAATTTCGACGAAAATTTGGACATAAACGAATATACATTTACGGAGTTTGTAGAAAAAACAGCATTAGGAAAGGTTGAGGATGTCCGACAGAAACTTAAAGATGATTCCCATCCACCCGATTTAATAATTGGCTGTGATACAATGGTATGCTTCGAAAATAAAATGTTTGGGAAACCCAAGAACAATTTTGATGCTGTCGAAATGATACGAAGGTATTTACATAGTGAAACGATTTTGCTATCTATTACGTAATAATTAAAAATTTAAGATTAACAACGAGCAATAAGCCACATCAAGTATATACTGGTATTGCCTTAATGTATCAAGGTACAATTGTATCATTCACAGAAATTACAAAAGTATACATGAAAAATTTATCCGAAGAAGAAATATTGGCTTATGTGGAAACTGGTGAACCGATGTAAGTGCTGTTATTTAGTTTCACAAATTATTTTGAAGCGATTAACTTAATACTTGAACTTGTATTTATTGCAGTGGTAAAGCTGGTGCTTATGCTATTCAAGGACTAGCCGGATCTTTTGTTGATAAGGTGGAAGGCGATTACAATAACGTTATAGGTTTACCACTATGTAGACTAACTACTGAACTAAAGAAAATATTGCTGTGATTACATTTACTTTGATTAATGTTTCTATATATCTTTCGAATAGCTCTTCGATTGTAATCCACACATGTCTTACAGTAGGTAAGACGCTTTTGCTGGAAATATTATTTAAAACCATGCACATTTGGTTAAAGTATCTTCGAAATATATTAACATTGTATAATTTATAAGTTTTTTGTTTCTTTTCTTCATACCAACTTTTAGCTAAAACATTTGGACTGAATAAAACGGAAAAAGTAAGTTCTCCTCAATATTTCTGGCATTTTAAACCTATTTTAACAAACACTTTGTTAAAAATATTAGAGGTGTTAAAACAGTTCTCGTTATGAAAGTTACCGAGAACTCAAAGTAATTCGGTGATAAAAAATCAAGTATAATTCGGTTTTCCTTTGAAGTTATACAAAAAGGCACTTTATTTTACTGTACATACAGTCACTAGGTAGATGGTAGACAAAATGAATGTATTACACACGCCTCTTTTCCATGGTATGAGAAATTTGTCATTTTATTTAGCGTCTGACAGAGAAACAAACCAAGGATAAAGAACATTATATGAAGCAAATTTCAAAACAAAAAACTACTGAGAGCAGATGCTGCTAAACATCCATTTGCATCGGATAATCGAATGCTTCTTCTCCATTGTCGCCGTAGTATAGATTTTCCCAAACGTCGTTTACAACTTGCCTGGGATTTTGGATTTCTTGAAAGTAACGAATAATATTTTTAAGTTTGAATTTCTGCGTAAAGTTGACGTTGCCGATAGTCGCCGTATCGTGAACATCGTAGTCCTGGAGGGCAGAGAAAAGGGCTCTCATTTGTTTCACAGTCATAGGGCCGACATAATTGCATTTTTTCATTATTTTCCCATTGCGGTTGCCTCTAGATATCAAGCGGAAAAATTTCCCCGAAACAAACCTGAAACAACTAATAAATATAAGAAGTCACATACTAGTAAAACCTCGAAAGGCACCTACATTAAATGTATGATGAACATTTTATATGTGACGACAATTTTTTCATGTACATTAAAATTGATTGTATCATACTTGTTTAAGGATATTCTTAAATGTAGAAACTAATTATCATGCGCGCCTTGGGAAGGTTAAGCAGTCGATTATAGGCAACGGGAGAAGAATAGTGTATTTCATTGTTATTCTAGAATACTTCGAGCGAGAGCTGCTCGTTCCATTGTTAAAGGTAGAGCGTTCGGAGCAATTTTTATTGTTTTGAGTATGGCCAACTAACAACAGCGGGCGTTCACAAATACAGCAAAGGCTTTGTGCAGGAGTTGTGTGTTCCATTAGTACTGGTCGACCCAGTATTTTCAAACTAGAATTGCATGCATTGAGTACCCTTAGCGGGGTTTATGCTATAAAAAATTGCACACCATTTCACTGCCTGATATTCCTTGTATATGTCACTTCATATTTTGAATTTACATAAGACACATAGAAATGTCTTTCGGGTGATGTCGTGTCTCGTTTCTAAAGTCTTTAGAAATCCTCTGAAGAAGCTGACAGAATGGTCAGCGAAACGTCAAGTAAAATATTAACTACACGACATCACCCGAAAGACATTTCTACTATGGATTATGGTCGGGAAAGCCTACGCTCAACTATTACATAAGACAAGTTAGTTATAGATGTCATCAACAAGAATTATAAACAACTTTTGCAAAATACATCTCAGTATGACATACATTTATATTTGAAACCAAATGTATACATGTATGCGTTTGCAAAAGCTATTTACACTGACGTCTCTTGTCTGTCCGAAATATCAGATTATACTTCGTCTGGGATAATAATTTAATAATTAATAATTACAACACCAACGCATATAATAAACCGAAAAGATCTTACCTGCTCTGACTAAAATTAAAATTATATAGGTTGCTGCACCTCGTAACAAGATTACAAAGCAGGGTACTTTTTACAAAGCAACATTTCGGACTACCCCAACAATTTTGCATCTTTACGGTTTCCAGTTGTTTGCAGCTTTTCGCCAACTGTAATACAAAAAAAAAGCATTAAGTTTTAAAAATAATAATTTTTATTAATAAAAGGAATATATATAGCTCGAAGAACAATCCAAGATTGAAAATACAAGAAAGGTAAGTGTCAAAATAATAATTCGGACTTAGTAATTTTTTTAATAAAAATTCTTTGATTAGATATATTATCCCAATATTAAACGGAAAACATGGTAAATCAGTCAAAATATTAACGTAGAGGTAAATATGCCAAAAGTAAAGATTTATTCTGTTTCTTAGTAAAACTGCTCTTACTGTTCTTAACGAATTTCCTCAAGATTGTTTTAATTGAATATGGTCCGACTAATAAAGTGGAAACTGTATATCGATGACCATGACTGCAGCACGAGTTGCTTTTCTGGAATATTCAATAAGCTCATAATTTTTGTCAATAACACTTACATTAGATCTTCGTACAGAAGTGATGTGACTTGCCAATGTCTTTAATCCAGTTAATTATTACCTCGATACTTTTTGAAAGGTAAAAGTAGCTAAACTTTTTTTGGTGGTATATAAAAGAGTTAGATACATTATGGTTGGAGCCATTTAGCACAACTACAGCTTTATAGCCAAAGCTAGGCAAGCTAAAAGAGGTTATGTATTGCTGTTTTGTTTGGGAGAGCTACTCCGGAACAGCTCCGGAGCAACTCGCATGCATGTCGCAATGAACTAGTGGCAACACGGACATAACGTACGAATATTTGCTGCTATCCACTTTTATTTGAAATTATCAACACAAGGATGAAGGGAGGAGAAATTGGGACTGTACAGGAACGAATCGCACGACTAAATAGGACGCTCCGGAATCGTTCCAGAGCAGTTCCGGAGCAACACTGTGAGTCCTTTCGCGAAACATACTTGTTCAAGCTTTCAAACTAATTGGCGATTTGACTTTATCAGCAAAAGTACACCGCAATTCTCACTTTAATCAACCCCGAGGAACAAATTATTATAATTTAACTTGTGATGATACATGTTAAGTAGAATCCTAAATACTTTCAGCTTATAATACACATTTACAGGTTTCAGTCGCCTCTAAGGTATTTGCTAAATCTACAGCTTAGTAGTTAAATGGTAGATGGCAATAGTCAGAAATGTTAGAATTTACAATTCCCTTTTGTAATATTCTTTTTTGCAACAATATTTAAATAATTTATATTTGCACATTTTAAATTGCTTGAAACTCATTTTCGCAATATCCCACGAAAAATAGAAAAAGTTGAACGAATAAGAATCCTCGTTTCTAACAATACTTTTCTAACATACTTAAATAAATATGTACCTGTTCGGCGATTATATTTGTATCGTTCCGGTCTTGTACTGAAAAACACTTTAGCAAGGGAGAAGTTTTAATCCAATACGTTAAGATGTTTGTTGGAACCTCGTTTTTCACCTCTATAACCCTCCACAGTATAGGGGACATCGCTAGAACCATCCATCTCCGGCACACTGGTCTTATGTTACAGTACAACTGTTTGGTAGTAAAATAACAGAAGATATTCAACAGCACTTCGTCGGGAAGATTATTAATATGGGTGTCGTTCTTCAGGGGTTTCTTTGGTACGAAGTTCCAAAATGCTTCGTTGCATCTGAATTTCGGACGCCTCTTCGTACGTCTGGGAAGAACAACGCGTACCGGTTCTTTGGATTTACGCTTTACGGCCATAATCTTAGTTTTACGAAAATTTTAAAAAATGACTTCGCTAGTTTACTTTCGGTATAATTTTGACATACTGCAAATTGTTACGTCAACAAGGCTTTAGTGATTTTCGTATTTCGACATGTCAAAATTCCACTTAATGTTTTTGACATCTGTTAACAGTATGTAAATAATACTTAAAAGATGATATAAGATTTTTTTGCATCCACTTATTGGGTTCTTCTTCCAATTTTCCAAAATTTGCAACCTGTCTAAGTTCTAATAATGGTATTATTGCAATACGAACATAAAATGCAAGTTTGCTGCAGTTAAAGACGAGGATCGTGCAATAAGAAGAAAGTCAGAAAAACGAAGTATTTTCCGTAGATTTTTATTTATTTTTAACATAATCTCCATTTAACCTTGTACACTTTTCGAAGAATTTCTCCAGCTTTCTTAAGCCTTCCAAAAAGTAGGATTTCGGAAGGTCCTCAAAATAGGCATCTGTGGGCGATGACTTCCTCGTTCGACGCGAACCGTTATCTGTCGAGCTACTTTTTTCAAATTTGGAAATAAAAAGAAGTCACTGGGGGCCAAATTCAGAAATTCGACTAATTCGAACTTTAATTCCGTAATTTTCGCTAACAAAACTGCACAGGTATACACTCGTACATTGTCTTGATGGGAGGATCTTTTTCTTTTTCAAGCGAGGACGCTTTTTCTCAATTTCTTCGCATAACCGGCCCAATAACGACGCATAATTGTTTGTCCTTTTTCCAAGTAATCGGTGTAATCTCCTTGCCAGTCGATTTCACTGTCTTCGCCTTCTTCGAAGCTCATTCACCTTTAAAAACCCTCTGTTTTGACTGTTCCTTTGTCTCTGGAGCGTAATAGTAGCGTAATAGTAGTAAAAGTTCTAATAATGGTATTATTGCAATACGAACATAAAATGCAA